>JAHLJT010002359.1:0-18235 GCA_031308135.1 Acheta domesticus
GAAAAAAAATAAAGATATTGGAAAAATGTTTTTTCCCGAGTTTTAGAGAAAATCAATTTCAACTGTAAATGAACTACAAGCAAAAGGAAGTGCTCAACAAAGCGGCGCACAGTGAAGCTACATTTACGTCCAGAAGCAAAACAAAGGGGCCATCTCAGCATTTGCTATATGGATCAGGGAAACTGGACAAAAACCTGATCGCGATGGGGGTCATTGACCCGGAAGCTGAAGTACATTTACTTGTTACAGGCTATTAAATTTTTTTTTAAATGTCATACAATGCAAACATAAACTAATTCATTATATATCTTTGTTTTGTTACATTATTTTCTGTTTCACGATCATGTATAGTCTTCTAATTGTATAGAAACAGTTTTTGCAGCACAGAAAAGATTTTACTTGTAACTTAAAATTTGTGTACCGACTTTAATTTGTTTTATGTCATCTGGCAATGCGTTTGTAAAGTAACGTACATATATTGTATGTTGATTTCTTTGTACTGAGCTGTTGATACTGACACTTGATGCACGTGATTTCTACGGCGTGTGTTGTAATTATATAAATATCAATATTGCATGAAAATATGTTCCCCTCCGTTAAGTAGGTCATTTTTGACAAATATTACAGATTCGTAAAGATAAATAGACAAAGGCAATGGTAGGATTCCCAGTCAATGAAAAGAGGCTTTGCAGGAATCACGTGGAAGGCATTTTTTTCATTATTCGGAATAATTTTCTTTTGCAATCTGAAGGTCTGAATACTACAGGATGAGCTTCCCCAGAATATTGTGCCATATATCAGGCGGGAGGGGGAATGCACAATTTGCAAAATAAACGCACACGAGCTGCATGAAGGCTGACAGAATTTGAAAGAATTCTGAATGAATAGCATAATGAACTTAATTTAGTTGTTTTAATTCTGTATATGTACATCCATTTGAGGTTTGATTGAAATTGAAAAGACCTAAAAATTTTGTTGCCCTCAACATTAGTAATTGCATATTGTTCTTTTCAATGGAACATGCGATTTCCGATTTGAGATGCAAAAATGCATTGAAACAGTTTTTCTTTCGTTAAACAATTAATTTGTTTATTATTAAACCAATTTGAAACTTCTGAAATTGTACTATTTACTGCTTCTTTTTTGCAAAGAACATTCGTGTCATCAGCAAACAGAACCGTTCTTCCATTTTTAATAGACGAGGGCATATCGTTTACATATAACAGAAAGAGAATAGGGCCTAAGATCGAACCTTGCGGGACCCCCATGCACAATTTGGCAAACAATTGGAAATATAAGTATGTAATGTCCTTTCCTGCCAGTATGGTTATGCTATACTCTTTGAGTCCGATGTTTAAGGTAAGAAGTTATCCAATCTAGGGCAATACCACCGAATTCATACGAAGGTAATTTTGAGAGCAAGATCTTATGGTCCAATAACGTCAAAAGCTTTCGAGAGATCTAAGAATAGTCCAATGGGTATTTCATTTGGTCTCATTGATGAAGCAACATCTTTGAGAAAAGAAAAAAAATGGCAGTTTCCGTAGATTTTGATTTTCTAAAACCGTGTTGTGAGTCTGAAAAACGCTCTGTTTTTCCTGAGAAATGTTTCCATTCGTAAGTAGAAAAGACTTTCTAATATTTTTGAGAAAACTGACCAAAAGAGAAATTGGCCGGTAATTTTGAATATCATTTTTGTTCCCTTTTTTAAAAAGTGCTTTAATTTTTGCTGTTTTGAAAATATCTGGAAATATTCCTGTACATAAAGAAGCATTGAAAATGTGAGTTAACGGATGTATAAAGGCAGGTGCACAAGTTTTTAATAAACAATCCGGAAATTCATCTAAACCAGATGAATATTTATTTTTTAGTTTACTGACTATTTGAGGATTTCGTTGGGAGAAGTTTCGGGAATAAACATCGTAATCTGAAATTTTTGGGAATAAGTGTAAAATGTTGAATTTTGTGATTTTAGTCCCTTCGTGAGATCAGACGCAATTCTGGAAAAAGTGTTTGTTGAAGAGATTGGCAAACTTTTTTTCGGATTACTCGTTTCTCTGTCATTATCCTTTAAAATAACATTCTCTACAAGGTATCGAGATGATGTTGTGTGTTGATTTTTTTACGATATCCCCCACATTGCTTTAGTTTTGTACTAGCGCTCTAAAATGTCCTGACTATTTTTCATTATTTCATTATTTAAATTAAATGTGAGAGAGAAACAGGTCCACACTGTGCAGCTTGCATTTAAATCAAAGCAAAATAGTAGCTACTGCGCATTCAGCTTTTTTTGGTCTGAATGCCTAACAAATGAAAAAAAAGGATTTCTATGAGGATTTGTCAGAACAATAATGAAAGCAAACATTCTATGAAAAAAACTAATTATGTTTTACTTCATAAGCTTTCTACTCAAAACATACAAGATAGGAAAAATATACTGCCTTTTTGAATGTATATTTTACACTTGTAAATGTATTTTACCTGCCTATGTTCTTTTTTGTCATGTATATAAATCTCATTGTAGTTTCTTGTTATAACACTTCAACAGTAATCTGAACATGCCTTGTTAATATAACTTTTTTGGTAATTTTGTTGAATGGATAATAATGAATTTATCTTACCCGGAACACTGAAGTCTAAAGACTATGGCTTGAAGTTCAGACAGAAATTACATTAAAAAATTTTATTGAGTGAAGGGTCATTCCATGTCAATTCATCCAGAAAAACCTGAAAATGTCACCCTATGTCTCAGATTTTTATAAAAACCTGTCAGATTGTAACATAAGCATATCTATGAATGTTGGTAAAATTTTAATTGATTATGATAATTGGTTGCAGAGGAATTTCAAATTGAAGTTACCGGCTCAGGTATCAAATCTGTTGCACGCGTATTCACAAAATGTACCATAACTTCGAAACTGCTTAAGATAGACATCAAATCTTTTTGAATTGCATGTAGTGGAATGTTATTCTTCTCAAATGAGTATATAATAATCTAGTTTAACTTGTATATTTTAGTATTGAGCCATATTATAGAAATTTTAAAGACTAAAATTCAAGATTTTTTTTTCATATTGCCACACCTTCAAATTCCATGAAAATTTCAGGGAACAATTATTATCTAATGAAGAAGTAATAGAAAAAAATGGTTTTTGTGAAATAATAAACAGTGTTGGAATTTTGTTTTTAATAGAAGGCAAAATGTCAATTCCTAATATCAATGTTGCAGACTAGTTTTGTTCATTGTAGGTAAATTAAATTAAAGTTGGTATTGTAATTGTAGGTAAATTAAATTAAAGCAGTTGGTAGTATTGTCATTTGATTTAAATTTGTTTACAAGATAACATGCCAGTTAGAAGCAGTTTGGAGTCCTACAGTTTGTGAGAGTGGTTCACCATCAGTGTAAGTTTTACTCTCTAAACAACTACATTTCAACACATATTATTATCAACTTTGGTAGTGTCCATAAATACACTACAAAAAATCCAAATATCTTTGTATTTATTTGTTTATTGGCTAATAGGTGCTTAAAATGGAAGGTAGCAGCTCCTTATGCGGTGTGGGAGGCCTGCTTGGGGAAGAGTGCTCCCTTAGTTTCAAGGATTGGAATTTATTAAGAGAAGAAGATCAGGAGCTTATTCTCTGGCGCAGTAACCTTCAGTCTCTAACTTTAGACAAACCAATTATTTGTTCAAAACATATAGACAGATATTTACGCCGATTCTCACTCCATAAGAGGCATTGCTGTGACATATTAAACATTCATAAGCGACCAATTAAATCAGCCCTGCATGAAATAACCTTGAAAGAAGCAAAGGAATTAAGAAACTATGGGATGGCTGTAATTCCTGGAGAAAAGATTTGTATAACTTGCAGGAAACGCCTTAGCAAAATCAGCAGCAATACAGATCCAACAGCACCATCATCATCATCATCATCATCATCTCCTCCTCTTCCTTCTGGCGAAGAAATGAGTGAGTCTGCAGATTTGACACCAGAATCACCAGACAAACTTAATACCAGTTTAGTTAATTTAGGCATATCGCCTGTAAAATTACATTCCATTCCTAGGCACAGTCGATCAGTAGTGGCTAAGCGAAAATTTCAATCAGCAGCTGGTGCGCTTCAAACCAAAATTGCTAGAGTTTATAGAACCAGGTCTGAAAAACAAAATGAAGATGAACACAACCAAACAGAACATAAAGCAAAACATTTTGATGAGTTAATGGAAAAAATTAAAGAGAAAATTAAACATGTGAACTTTTGCAAAAAAGTCTAGTTGCTTACACTGGTCCCAACATCCTGGCCTAGAGAAAAAGTGAGTAAAATGTTTGAAGTTTCAGAATATGTGGTTCGTGAGGCACGTGCCCTAGTGAATAAGAATGGCATTTTAGCATTGCCTGAACAATGAAAAGGGAAGATGTTGTCAGAAGAAACAACAAAGAAAGTCATTGATTTTTACTTGGATGATGAAAATTTAAGAATAATGCCAGGAAAGAAGGACAAAATTAGCATTAGTAAAAACGTTTATAAACAGAAAAGACTGGTTTTAAACAATCTCTCAGAGTTGTATTCTTCATTCAAAACATTTCCTCAAAACAAGATCGGTTTCTCAAAATTTGCTGTCCTTAGACCTAAAGAATGTGTACTTGCAGGATCATCAGGTACACATGCTGTCTGTGTTTGCACAATCCACCAAAATGTTCAGTTGCTTTTACAGAGCATCAATATAAATGAAACATACCAGGATCTGATTAAATTGGTAACTTGTGACATGAACAGCAGAGCATGTATGCTAAGACTATGTGAAATTTGTCCAAGCAATCTTTGTCTCAAGGAACATATTCAACAAAAATTTGTAGGTGAGTTTGATCCTGATGAACCAATTCAGTATAAACAGTGGGTTGCAACAGACAGAGTAAATATGGTTACTGAAGTATGCAGCTTTTCAGAATTTTGTGATTTGCTAACTCAAAAGTTAGAGAAACTTATTCCTCATTCACTAATAGCAAAATCTCAATCATCTTATTTTAAAATGTTGAAAGAGAGCTTGAATGATGAATTAGCTGTAATACTGTTGGACTTCAGTGAAAACTACAGTTTTGTGATTCAAGATGAGGCCCAAGGGTATCACTGGAACACAGGGAGCTGCACACTTCATGCTGCTGTGGTATATTACAAGAAAGATGAGAGACTTAACTCAAAAAGCATCTGCATAATTTCAGATGACTTGGATCATGATGTACCATTAGTATACCAATCTCAAAAATTAATAATAAATTTATTAAAAACAGAGCTTTCTCATTCCAAAATTAAAGCTGTGGAATACTTTTCAGATGGATGTGCTGCTCAGTACAAGAACCGTAAAAATTTCATTAATCTGTGCCATCATGAAGTTGATTTTGGATTAAAATGTAAATGGTCATTCTTAGCTACTAGCCACGGTAAATCTCCTTGTGATGGAATTGGTGGCACATTAAAAAGGATGGTTACCAAAGCCAGTTTACAAAGACCATTTAAGAACCAAATAACCACTGCATCACAAGTATTCGAGTTTTGTAAGCAAAATATCAAGGAAATCACAACCTTTTTTGTAACAAAAGAGGAAATGGTACAAGTTAGAAATGATTTGAATTCAAGGTTTGAAAATGCAAAAACAATCCCCGGGACATGTTCCACGCATCAATTTGAACCTCTGTCTTTGTCTAAAGTTGGAGCAAAACAATTAAGTTCTGATTCTTTCTATAGTGTAACATTTGATATGTATAATCCTGCTGAGTGCCCAGATTTCAAGAACAATTGTTATGTTGCTTGCATATATGATTCTTTGTGGTGTGTGGGGTTTATTGAAAAGGTAAACAGTGAAGAAGGTGATGCTACAATTAAATTCATGCATCCACACGGACCTTCTCCGTCATTTTACTGGCCTGACAAGGACAGTTGTGAAATTCCATTTTCAAACATTTTGTGTCAAGTGGATATCAATACTACTACAGGAAGAACCTATTCTTTAAGCAAAGATTCCTACAAAAAAATCAAGCCAGATTATCGCAGTTGCTAAAAAAAATTAAGTTGTGAGTAACGTGGTGGTGACACTTATAATGATTCCATCAAAAAGTAAGTTATTATCAAAACACAATTATAATTTTTTGTCTACAGATAGACTACTATATTCCTATTGTTATAAATAAATTTCAGATTTTTTGAAGATGTGGCACTATGAAAAATAAATTAATGAATAATTTTATAAATAAATTCAAATAAAATTTTAAAATGGTTTTAAAAATTAGAAATTTGCATTTTTATTATTCCCATTATATCTTTAAATTCTACAATAAGTTTCAAGAAAATCCAATTATTAGATAAGAAATTACGCCATTTTATGTAATGTTTCAACTGCTCGATTGTACATATCATAAATATCATTTTCTTCTAAACGAATACACAGATTTCAATAAGATTTGAAAGAAACCCTTCTAATAGTATATAAAACAGATATGGGAAGTATCTGCAAGATCTGAAATGGTGGGTGACATGCCCTGGATGAACTGACATGGAATGACCCACAAATAATAGAAACCCGAATTTGTTATTACATTTGGCATAAATATTTTAGATAAATTAATTTTTGTCAGTTTTTTATAGAAAAAATAGATGAATTAATTCACTGTGAGCAATCGACATGCGAAACAACAGCACAGATTAGTCTTAATATGTAAAGGACCATTGCTTAATTACATACCACTGTATTAGTCCCCTGCCCATATGAAGAAAAACTTCAAGAGGATTGACCAAAATACACAAATAATTTCCATTTACCAATTTGAACATGAAAGATGTATAAATAGTCAAATACGGGGTCAAAGGTTGACCAGGGCCTGGGGGTGAAGTCAATGCCCATAAGCCTACACTACTAAATGCCAGAGATGCCTCCCTGTAATGGGGTACTCCAACACAAGAGCTTTGAGAACAGCGGTCAAGAGGGGAGTATGGTAGCAAGACCAATCTCTCTCCTCCTTGTGCTGACTCCTGGGGCTCTCTGAGGTAAATCTCTAAGAGTAGCTAAGAGAAAGGGCGAAGGCGAGTCTCCTTAAGGCTAAATGTACCGACACTAGTTCAATTTGTCGCCACCACGTGGCAGCACCAATTCAGTAAAATTTACTTTACCAATAACGTCTGAACAAATGGTTCGATTTCGATCTGTAAACGGCATTTGACTCCTTTTAAAAATAGAATTTACGCTACGAAGCCCTTTTTCCAAAAAAACTAGCAGAAACTATTTTTTAAATTTTTTCTTGTACTTCCGGGAACAATTTCAAAAATGTGGGCTTATAGTGCGATGGCGACAAGCTTCCAGAATCCAACACTGTATCAACATGCAAATCAGATAAATAGGAGCGTCGTTAAGTCAAATTTAGAAAAACACCTCACCCCACTCCCCCTTGCATACCGTCCCGTGTCATCCGCCTGGTAGGGGAGGGGCCGCATCCTCAACGCGGAAACCGGCAGCAACTACTGGTCCCGGCGGCCTGCACCGGACGGGCAGGCAAGGCAGGTACTCCGTTATGCTTTCGTCACTTCTCATCTTAATATATTTTTTCCCCACATATGAAACTAGAGCAAATGCAATTTGAGAAAATGGTGTTTGAGCATTTGTGAAAATTCGAAATTTTCAGTTCATTTTCACAGAAAACATCTGAGTTGTCGAGGAATTTTTAAGACAAAGTAAAGCACATGTACTCCTAAATGTAATAATGTGAACAAATCGCTGTTAATGAAAATATTTACAAAATGAAAGGCTACTCAAAGAATTACATTTTTGTAATTTTTGAAAAAACAAAAGAATAGAGAAATATGGCGTTTATGTCATCTCATAGAGTACATTAGGCACTATCCTTTCCAAAAGTTCAAAGAAAAAATTGGAGCAGTTTTAGAGAAAATCTTGTTTTCGTATTTTTTTTAAAATTGCACATATTGCAGGCAATATTGCACGAAAACTACTAAAAGTTTCAAAAATGTACATGACCTTATTGAAAGAACTAAGTATGGAGAACAAATATCATTTTAAGGAAAAAATTCTATCTTCAATTTTGTAGTTGTAGGAAGACGCCGAAAAAAATTCGTGCATTTGCAATTTTCCAAAAATCAGAGTCAACAATGAAAAACCATCTTTTCCACCTTTATAAGAGTATTTTACTTTATTCTTACAATTAATTTAAGGAAAACATTTGGAGTTATTTTTGATTGATTGTTAGTGACTTCGGGCACGTCAACTACTGAGATCTCTAGTCCCGCAAGTATAGGGCATGTTCATTTCATCGGGAGGTGGAGGTGATGTTCCAACTGGATGGCGAGATCTGGCGCCGACCTTCCGTCTACTAGCGGAGTTTCCTCAACCAGATATCTGCCACCAGCGGGGCACCACCCCAGCCGGGACAAGCTCTAAATCACCGACCGATCAACCTGTCAGCTTGCGGGGTTCTTTCCCAACCAGGTATCTCCCACCAGCAACTCTGAATATCCCTGTAAAAAAGTTTCAATTTCGCATTTACAGTAACTCTTACACGCCATTTTCTTAAAAGCAGCTCAAATTTATTAATGAAAATTGCCATATAGGAGGTTTTACTCTTCATTAATACTCTAAAAGTAATATTTCGAATCTACTACTAGGAAACCAAAAAATGAGATAACTTCAAGAAATGTATTTTGGGTGGCAATAGATAACAATAGGCAAGAGGATGGGGCAAGATGGTAAAGCTGGCACAGACCAAGGAAATTAGAATACTTTACTAAGAGTAAGTCGGTGAAATTCTGTTGCACCACTTTTTCAAATTTGTCCGAAAGTACAAAAACATTTTTAAAATTAACTTCAGCTACTTTACTCGGAAAATGGTATTAACCAGGTGAATTATATCAAGGAGACAAGCCGTTTGAGATCAACTAGTGGTGCTACAGAATGGCACAGACTTTTCCGTATTAGTTTTGCCAATACTCTTGACAGCTGCCATCTATCGTTGCCCAAAGTACATTTTTTGACATTTTCTTAAGTTTTCGAATTCCTGATGGTAGAATGGAAATATTAATTTTAGAATATTAAGAACAGTAAAACCTCGATCTAAATAGCAATTTTCTTTGAAATATTAGGAGCTATTTTTAAGGAAATGGCAATTAAGCGCTACTAAAAATGCAAAATTTGAAGCTCTTTTTCATAGAAAATTTTTGAGTTTCCGAAAAAATTCATTTGAAGACACTTGAAGCACATTAACTCACAAATAAAATAGTGTTTACAAATTGCTGGTAATGTGCATATTACAGGTGTGAGAGATCTTTCACAAAAATTACATTTGTGTAATTTTTGAAAAAACAAAAAATACCCCAAAATGAACTTCAAACCATATCAAAGAGTCCAATTTGCACTATATGTTCGAAAAGTATGAAGAAAAAAAATTTGGAGCCATTTATGAGAAAATGGTGTTAGAGAGTTTTTGAAAATGCCGAATTTTGAGCTAGTTTTCATAGAAGGCGGTTGAGTATTCGAGAAACTTTATATGACATTATTTAAAACACATCTACTCATAAATGTAATAATGTGAACAAATCACTGCCAATGTAATATTACTGACGTAAGAGAAAAGTTAAACAAATATTTTCGTAAATTTTGAAAAAAACAAAGAATAGAGCAATATGGCGTTTAAGGCATATCATAGACTGTATTATGCACTATCCCTACCAAAACTTCAAAGAAAAAATTTGGAGCAATTTTTGAGAAAATCGATTTTTTATAATTTTTTCAAATTGCACATGTGCAAGCACTATTGCGTGAAAAATACTAAAATTTTCAAAAAAGTGTACATGATCATAACGAAAGAAGTCTCTTTGGTGAAAGCATGACCACTTGGCTTGTCAGCCTCGCGCACGGCACCCGCGCGCAGACTACCGAGACTGGCCTACCTAGAGACCCTGCAGGTGGCCGCGCTGGGAGTGCGTGGGCACACGGGTGGGTGGCGCAACGGCGCGGCGTGGAAGGGGGAGTGGGGTGAGGTGTTTTTCGAAATTCGACTTTCCAACGCTCCTATTCATCTGATTTGCATGATTGACACAGCGGTGGATTCTGGAAGCTTGTTGCCATCGCGCCATAAGCCCACATTTTTAAATTGTTCCCGGAAGTACGAGAAAAAATTTAAAAAACGAGTTTCTGCTAATTTGTTTGGAAAAAGGGCTTCGTAGCGTGAATTCTATTTAAAAAGGAGTCAAACGCCGTTTAAAGATCAAAAATCGGACCATTTGTTCAGACATTATCGGTAAAGTAAATTCCCTATGATAGTGCTGCGATCTGTTGAATTTTCCTACAAGTTTCTTTCGGTACATTTGGCCTTAAAACAGGAATACTGGGCTAAGGGAAGGAAAACCTAACAGAAAACCAAGGGCAGAAGGAGCTCCTCAGGCATAGCCAGTTCTTCTAGAGGAGAAAAAACTAAAGAAATCCTGCAGGCTGGAGGCAGCAAGGTTGGCAGCCTCAACCACTGTGCTAACCCTGCACAACACCCATAATGCAGCAACATTAACTTACTGACAAGCAAAGTTGTAATAAGCCGGATAGATATGATGACAAACTTGGCAAGAAAATGGTACAACTCTTAATAGGAACATGGAATGTTAGAGGCCTTAACAACAAAGAAGCTGAACTTCTTGAGGAAATGAAAAGAAAGCAAACATCATGGTTATAACAGAAACAAAAAGAAATTAAGAGGTTGGAAAGATATAGATGACCATTTACTTATAAATCACGGAGTAGAACAGAACAAAAGACTTCCTGCCCAAATGGGACTTCTGCAGAATGCAATAAATCACGGACCAAAGTAGTAACTCTGCCGTGAACATGGAGGCCGTCATCGACATCAACCCTATAAGGAGTAAAACCGCGAAAGTATAGGGGGAGTGGTGGAAAAAGATGCATTTCCTGCAAACAAAAATTGAAGGTGTATAATGGGACAACAAGAGTTTTAATTTGTCCCATCAAAGAGAAAATCCATTAAGATTAACAGATCCCATATGTGGTGTAATTCTAAAGTTTCATTCACAGAATCAAAGCAGTGTTCATCAGATAGTCTTGGAAAAAGCAGAGTTGACCACTTAGCCCTGGCCCCATTTGAGATAACTTATTTCTGAGGAGATACTGAACTACCTGCCTGACTCTGAAACACTATATTACACAATAATATAGATTGTCTATGAACCATTCAAAGTGCATCAAATTTATATGTAAAGTTTGGAATAGTCACAAGTGAAATATTAAAACCAAGGAAAAAATTTTTATACTTAATTCAGTATAACTGAAGTCACAAAAGGTATCTCAAAATGTTCAGAGACATATAATTCCTAAATAAAAGATAAGAGATTCAATTTGCAAACTATTTGAAGAGTTGGAAAAGTAAAGCAATTCAATTATTTTCAATCTTTTTATGCCAATCGTGAGAAAAAAAATCAGAATTCATGTGGAAGATGACCGTATGTTACAACTTCCAAGTTTCTTCCAAATAATTACTTGCTTCTCATCAATTTGTGTAGGTTTTTATAACAATCAAATAAATAAAAATAAGTTATCTATATTCACAGCACAAAGGTGTTTCATGAATATTTTATACACTTACAGCATCAAAATTATGTACAGAAGATTTTACAGGAAGGTTTGTTTTTTCTCCAGCCATATTTTTTTCGGCATAGGACGCCTCCTGCAAGATTAAATGTTATATTGTTATCATGCCATGCCACCAACAGTTTGAAGTTTTCAATGCATTTCAATATATAGGTGTCTTATTATATTAGTAGGTATAGTTACACATAAATTACTTTATTTCCGTAAAATGGATTAAAACTGACAATTTGTTTCTCATGCATATAGCTTACAACAACATGCACAAATACTCTCAGATTTCTCATATTATAGATTAACTTTTACTTTCATTTATCTATTCCCAAATTCATATAACACTCATAAAGCAGGTTTGTTGAGGCAGAAAGTGCAAGTGCAAGGCAAAAGTAACACCAGAACTAGTTGGAAAACAAACGGCCCCTCAACTGCTAGGACACACATTCCCTCCGACACGGGAAGCCATGCACGGCAAACATATGAGTGGGCGGTCAGCATACAGAGAAGGCTAGTGAGGAAGAAAAAGGACTGAAAAGAATAAACATGGAATGAAATGAGAAGCAAGAAAATGAAAAAATGGAGAAAGGAACATTGAGAGCCTTCTCTGCATCTCCCCTTGAGGATGTGGACTAACCCGCCTCGACAGGTTTACCTGCAGGTACATTCAAGCATTTTCCTCCCTCCTTCCTTCCCTCTCCCTCTCGCTCTCTCTCTGAGCAGAGGAGCGCTACGACTCTCCAACATGTGCTTTCTGAAGGTAATGAACAAGAACTTCCATACATATTTGTGATCTTTCCCAGTTTTCTTCAACACAGTTGCAACAATCAGAGTAAGGACTTCTCAGGATTAAATGGAATGATTCCAGTTTTCCTAAAACCACTAATAATATTTTGCAAAAGAAGCAACGCCAATTTTCTCGAATGTTGCTTAGTAAACCAATGAATTCTGCTTTGGGAAAGAAAACTCCATGATTTGCTTTTTTCCATTCGTTTAGAACATTTCCCTAAGCAGCTTTAAGTGGCCTGAGGAATGGAACACCTAAGGATTGGCACAAATGTATTGAATTAATGGTAGAAGTACAAAATTAATATTGTTTTTCTCACAAAGGTTTCACACTTTTTCTCACAATATTTAGATAGAGATGGCTAGATAAATTCTCCTCTCATCAGTTCTTTGCCTTCAAGTCTCTTTGCATATGGTAGGAGAATATATTGAAGCCAATCTTCAAACATTGTATGGTCAAAAAATCCACTTGAATTTTGATTTGTACTGGGCATTTTCCAAACGACATTCAACCCATTGGGATAAACATGTTTGACATTGTGTTTGATATATGGTGGTAGAAGTGATGCATCAGCTGCAGCAGCAATCACAACACTGATACTGGTCTTGGATATATTATTCTCTCAAGATGTTTAACACCATGTTTCACAATTATTTTTTCTTGACCAGGATCATCCTGTAAAGTTGGTTTCCTCAATAATTTATTATATTAGAAGGGGAAATTCCTGGGAGGAAATGCCAAGATTTCAAAGTACTTGTTAATTGCTCCCCTTAGTTACAACAGCTCTGCTTCATTTAATATTCTCATACATTCTAACAGAAAATTTTATTCCAAACCAGAAACTCCTTAATCCATTCTGAACCGGGCCAGTTGTCTTTGAACCATTTTTCAATTTATTATTACCAGAATAATTTAAATATTATTGAACAACATTGCACACATCAAGGCTCTCAAGGGGCTTTGCATACTGACTTAATCTCTCAGTAAGTGATATTTCTTCATTAGATGATAATGAAGGCTGTCTACCTATTTTGAATTTATTTTATTTTTCAGTTGATCATTTAGCGCTGAATACAATACAGCATATTTCTTAGATGCCTTGCATATTCTACTAACATTTCCTCCACATGACAGACTGCCCTATTTAGGTATTCAAGTTACGATGTTGTTTCCCACTGGGACCAAGTTTCTTTTTTTTAAACTCTCACCATGATTGGATTTACTCTACAAAGTTACACATTCGTATATTTAGGGTTGTCAACCAAACAGAGATTGAAGATTATAAAGCAAATAACTGTCTACATAGTATACAGAACTCGCCTGTGCACAATTTATTTCACATTTATCAAACAATTGAAGTTATATAGTTTGTTTCGACACTTGAGGAACACGTACAAATTTTCACAGGTGATATGGCTATTAATTTCATTGAAAATTCAAATGCGCTTTAGTACAGACGTTTGAAACACTTCCCAGACATGAGAAAAGAGTTCCCAGAATTTATCATAGAGCAGCAACAATCCGAAGTGAATTCAGGTGCAAATGATTGGATTTACCTCACCTGATCAGTTTTACCCCAGTTTACGGTATTAACTTCAAAATTTGGATATAACAGTTTTGCAGTTCTGAACTCAATTAAATGTAAAAATAGGCCTTCCCACAGCACTCTTGGCTGGCATTAACTAAATGTGAGAGAGTAATTCTTTGAAGGGTAGCAAGATTCATAAATTTGTTTTATGTAATTAACCCTTGAATCAAACCTGCAAATCCTGTGTAAGAACTCTCACAGGGTTATTTTATTTCTCTTGTTTTAATTTATTCTCACAGGGAATAATGTACATATATGGGATTTGGCAAGTAAAGCAAAATTAAGATAAACTCTAGAATCTTCTGATTCTTTTCATGACAAAAGACCTATGACCTGTATGAAGATTTAATCTAATTTACCAGTAACACCTAAGAATACACACCTGAGCATACCATAAACTCCAATTCCTATAGCCAATTTTGGGCCTAAGTATAATAGAAGTCGACCCTGGGAACGTTTTTTGTGGCTGAAACGGCACACACGCATTAACAAATCCTCAATCCCGTTGCGCAGATGTCCCCAGAGCTTGTTCTGCATAGTCTTCTCCCATTGCCGCCACCACCAAGTCCTATGAAGTAGCAAAATATTAAACTTAATGAATCAGTATTAGCTCAATCAAATATATAAATATAATATTGCTGATTTTTCCAATATTAATCAGTTTTCAATAACTTTTATATTTGTATTTCACAGGACAAATGCACATCTGAGTTGATAGAATTACTACAAGAAAAAAAATGCTGACCAATAACAAGAATACAAATTGACAACTAACCCTGCTGCAACATTATGGATTGAATACGTTTGAAATTGTAAATAATGTTTACTTTTTATTAAATTGTAATTCTGAAATGAACGCCTTGTGAAATTACTGCACGTTTCTTTTATTTCCTTGTGCTTTCCTGTTGACTTTTTTCTTCCCCGTGTTGCCATTATTTAACGGTGTAAATGTTGCAGTATTTTTAATTTTTTTGTTTCACTGACAAAACTATATTGAAAATAACATTTATAAATTATAAATCATTGTTTGCTCTTAGAAAAATGAATTAAGAAAGTAATATGAAGTAAAAAAATTGTGTTTGAATGTCTAACATTATGACCTAAGCTGTAGACATTCCTGAAGTGAAAGTAGGTATTTCTCTATTTGGAACTCTCTTTCTGCCTTTGGGGAAAAAAAGAAGAAAAGAAGGAAGAAGAAGAAGGAGGGAGAAGAAGAAGAAGAAGAAGAAGAAGAAGGAAGGAGAAGGAAGAAGAAAAAAGGAGGAAGAAGGAGAAGAAGAAGAAGGAAACAAGGAGGAAGAAGAAGCAGAAGCTTGCCCACACAACCTTCAAACGTGCCATGGTACAAGGTTTAACTGTGAGGGACCATTGCATGGACTGCTTACAATATAACCTGAACATGTCATCCTTGATTAATTTTCAAATGTCTGAGACTGTGGCTGTTTCATTTGTTCTTAAATGTAAGAGAACAAATCATCTGTATCAGATGTGAGGAATTTAACTACTTCCTGGAGCAGGCTGATCATAAGTAAAAAGGTTGCATGTGCATGACGTTTGCATTGCAACTTTTCCTCCATTTGAGCTCACACAGACTACTGCTCGAATTGTCAAAAGTAATGCACAATGAGTTATCCAATTAGATCAGTGTAGTGCAAAGATTCCTTTGGATTGCTAACATCCGGAATTTCTAAGAGTGAAAAGATAGCGAGTTTTTGGCAATTTCTATAACTTGGAAATCTGTCAGGATGGAATTTATGATAGAGTTTCCTTACACAGAACTTTCTTTATTGATAAGGGCTATTAGACAAATCATACAGAAATTATAACTTACCTTGTAAGAAAAGATTGACATTGAAGTTCGATGTCAAAGGAAGAATTTCTAAAGTAATATTTAATCCACACAAATCATTTGCTCGGTCAAGTGCTCTTTGCTGTTCACTTCGATCATCAGCATGTGGATTATCATTGCAGTAAACAGTAAAATTCTTTGCATAGTCATCTTCAACTCACTAGACAAAAACAGACAAACCAAGTACAAAGGTTTATAAAAATTTTACAATATATTACAAAAGTAAATTTAGCTAACTTTTATAATACTTTGCACAGCTCAATGTAGAGATTTAAGACACAATGTTACACAGAATTTTACGACACAATGTTACATGCAATTGTAGCTTGAATTCTAATTAATAATTCAAGCATGACAAACTCTAATATGACATTATTATTAATCACATCACATTTCCTTCACATTATAACTTGTGTTTTATATTTCTTTTGAGAAGCAAAAAAGCCCCAACCATAGAATTATGAAGGTCCAGCTATGAGTTTTCAAGGCAATTTTAAATTGACCGACCAAAATTCTACTCTCAAAATCATTTACTCGAAAATTTTATTTTAATAAATGATCACTCACTACACTAACAATAATTATTATTATTCCTGATCAATTGATTGCAATTACTTCTTAATGTACAAATTAATGTCTAATTCTAGAATATTACCATTTATATTAAAAAACATTATTTACTCATTATAAACATAAAATTATCTAAATAATGTGCAGTAGGTTTTATTTATGTATACAATATGGTAATCGTTATTCATGTTTTCCAATTACATTCACATTAAATGAATACTTTAATAACCACACTTACAAGAAGTACTATGCACTCTCTTTATCACCAACAATATGTGCTTTCAGGAGACAAAACAGTTACTGTTTCAAAATGTTCAAGATTTATATCATCACTGTATGGTTTATAAGATGGGATGGGTGACAGTGAAACAAATTCTACTAACGCTTTTTCTCATGTCAGTGAAATAAATTTTACTGCTAGGCCCCTTTGCGTGCTAGGGATGGGCATCCTCCCTGATTTTGCTCGTTAAATATACAACAAGGCCCCAGTAGTTTTTCCTGTATGTTTAGGTAAGGAGTTACTGTTAATGTTAAATAGTTTATGACATTTGTTATTAGGACCTTTCTTAACCCTTAAAGTGATAGTTTTGTGTTTCAATGTCTATTGGATGTTTACTAAACAATGTAATCACTTCATGAAAACTTGAGCGTGCTCTTACAGCCAGGCTTTCCCATAAACACACTGCAATCTTATTTAGTATTTGTTTGATGTAGAGAACAGTTGTACACTTAGGCAACATAGTAAACATGCAACTAGTTCTTCAAAATAAGGACATGGCATCTGTGTCCCTGTGGAAAGGACTATACAAAATGAAACGTTGAATATATTATGCCCTTGCCATACCTCAAAACTTCAAATATTTTAACACAAACTAATTGACCGCAGATTGAACTTTGGTTGCACTTTTAAATAACATCTAATTGCTCGGAGCAAAATTACGTACAAATAAGTTTTAACTGTTGCATTTTTTCTTTTTTTACACTGTCAAATGTCAATTAAATGGAAAGTTCAACCTCTTGAGAAAATTCAAAGTGAATCATTCTGATTTATCAGTTTTCAAGAAAAACACACAAAAGTAAACAATTTTTTATTACCAAAAGCGCTAAAATATGAACTCACCAATTTGAGAACATGGATTGACATAACCAGAAAGCATCTTGCAAACAGTAATTATCAGAATGACCATATTTGCTCCTGAAGTTACCACAAGAGTCAGCTGCAAAAACACAAATAACCAACACCCAATACAAAACATTAAAAAATGTATTTTAATGTAACAAAACTCAATGGTGCCAACTTCAGGAATAGATTTTTCATACAGGGAGAAGAGGAGAAAGGTCCTGTGCAATAGGGGTCTGGAAAATGCTTAATTATAAAGTTATCAGATAAAGTCCTGCATTCACATACACAAGAAATATTCAAAGTAAAATCAAACTGCCTGAATACAAATCTCTGCTTGCCTTTACATTGTATGCTGAACATTTTCAAAAATGGTCTAGTGCAACTGACAGTCTGCCATAATGGACACATGAACCCTGTGCATCCTGCACAACAAATACATTAAAAAGGTGTAGGGTAGATTTGTAAAACTTTTTCCAGTTCACATCAGTGGCAATGGATTCCTTCAAAAGTTTTATAGTCTGGGAACCTATCTGGTGGATATATTGTTTTATTGCATCATCACTGTATGTTGGATGCAAGCAAACACCTCTCACAGCATGGTCCATCGGCACTACCACATATGTAATGAATGCCACTGAAGATCATTATAGGTACGGTGCTTAGACTGAAAA
>JAHLJT010002360.1:0-11943 GCA_031308135.1 Acheta domesticus
AAAATTACTCTCTCCCATAGTTGATTTCACTTGATTCCAAACACGCAAACAAACAAAAAATATGGTGATGTCTTTGTTACCTCGCTTCCTCATGAATTGCACGCTCGCGGGGCAGTTTACAAGTTGTCTCGGGCGATGGGGTTCGATGAGGACTCGGCTGATCGCTGCGGGTAAAGTCTCGGCTCCGGTGGAGATTGCATGGGCGTCAACCAGCTGCTGGACGCGGCCTCCGCGGTAGGGAGTTGCGACGTCGATGTGCAGGTGAGGCCGTCACACGTCACCTCCTTGCGCTTTTCCACTTGTAACTGCGCACCCCATTGGATTGCGAGGTGGAGCTAGTTCGATTGATCCGTCACTTGGAATAAATTCCGGTGACATAAATTACGGAAATTTGGATCAGTGAGGCCTGCAGGTATTGGCCATGTCACGCGGTAACTTTCTCCAATAAAATGCCTATCCTCTCGTCTGACTTATTAAACGCGTACTAATCTTCACTTTCGAACACCAACTACAAGTTTCTAATTACTGGCAGCTGCTTATCAAGAAAATAAATTTTTATGTCTTTTCACTAGTCTGTCGAAAATTTGAGTGCCTTGTGCTTTCCTCTGCTCGCTCGTGGCTCGACTCCTTATCCCCTCTATTTGGAAGATTCAAGAGTTGTCACGTGATCTGTTTTGGCGTTTGATTGGCTCAAGTATACGTTTTCTAGAATTTTCCACGAACGTTTGTTGACAATTGGTGGGAGCCTACCCCTTCCCGTTTGTGACCTTCTTAACTGTGCTTCTAATTGGTTGTCTTTGTAGCTACAGCGTGAGTGCTTCTGCGTGCTATTGTGATCGTAGATGAAGTGTTTACGATACTCCTGAGATGCGCGAGCTGGACGCTACTGAATTTTGCTAATATGGTTGTTCTGCTAATAAATCTGGCTATTGCCGCGACAATAGATTAGTCGCGGCTGCAGGAAGCTGTCCGTTTTCGTTTGGGGGAGGGAAAACGCCTCGATGAGGGCATTCTCTCGGGAGCGTCTTTGTAAACTGAAGACGCGGGGTGAGCCGGTGCGGCCATCAGGCATTGCTAATCGCAGGGCTCTGGTGAAGGCGCGGCTGCTCGCAGCGGATATAATGTGCCCTGACAGGAGGGTCTGTCGAATCATGCAGGGTGTCGACCCGACTCGCTGCAAAATATCATTCGTTTAGTAAATTTTTAACATTTCTTGGCATTTATTTATCAGATTAACATCTGCTACATTGTATCGTTTGTTTAATTTAGAATGGAAAACATTAATATCCTTTTTCTGAACGTTGCCACACGCACATGACACACGCATGCATGACTGTCTCTGTCTAGCAACTAAAATAAAAAAGAGACGCTCAAACCATCTTCATCTGCATTTTGTGAATCGAATCTTTTCACTTGAAATAGAGAGAAGAAATGTGCTGACACATTTTTTGGGGAGGGGGCAGGGGAGGCTTATCGAGTGTTCTCCCTTTTACATGAACCTTGTTGACAATCCTAGTCTTTCCGCACCGATCCTGCCGCGGTCGCAGCCTGCCGCCGCCTCGGCTGCCCTCAACTTCGCCGCTGTGCGCGGTGCTAGCACTGTACAACCAGTATGTTCACTTGCTCCAAAATCTAGTTTTGCGCTGGGTAGACCCTCGGCCATGTTCTTAGTTGTCAGCCAATAGAATTTCAGCAGATACTTTCGGGAATCATACACCGTGAGATATGAGAACTGAGTGTATGTGTTTAATTTGTTTCAGAGGACGTGGAATTTGAATAACATGGATAGAATAATAAATGAATTGAACTAGGAAATAAAATAAATGTAAGAAAATCATTTTAAATGCAGTAATTATGTATTTCGCGCGCTGGGTGTTATACCAAGAACATGGCGGACGTCACGTGATCGAAAAAAACGTTTTCAATGGGATTTGCCGCGAGTGAACATACTGGTTATACTGTGGTGCTAGTGTCGCACGCGTATCGTCACCTCTCCCCACTAACCCACTGCTTCTTCACCTCCTCTCGGACGGGCTCAACGCTGCCTTGTTCTCATGATACTAAGATAATTTCTGTTCTTACCATTCTAACCACCATGATGACACTGTGGAGGGACTTTCCTGGCGCATTGTACTCAGGGCCGTTTTAACAGCATTGGGGGCCCTTGGGCCTAGGTTAATTTGGGGGGCCCTATTCTTACTTTCACTGGTCTCTTCCCTCCCCAATTTCGATGCTGAAATAAGAAAATGCTGTCAATTCACATTGTATTTTGTATTTTTTTTTAATATTTAGAAAGTATATTTCTTAATATTTCAATTTTACATTATTCAAACAAAAGAGTAAGAATAAGAGATTTATAATTACATTGAAAAATACTACCAATTTAAGAGTTTTAATTTTTATTGAATTGTACAATATAAAATTGAAACACAACAACCAGAAACATTCCATATTATAAATATCCAACGATGCGCGACACATCACTCCGTTATGCCAATTTTTTGTGTATAGTTTAATCATACATCACTTTTTTAATACGTTTATTATTTTATTTTTTGAAAAATTTAGTATTTAGTTTTATTTATTTATTTATTTATTTACAGACGACTTGTCCGCAATATAAGTTCTGGCTTCGGCCACGGAAGCCTACGCTCTCCCTCACAACAATCAACCACCGGATGACAACTGCCATTAGTGAATATCAAGTCCAACAACACATCGTTAGAATTTACTTACCACATCATTCTGGAAAAGATTTAAGAAACTAATCGCCTTAGCTAATATAATAGCGCAAGTTTTTTTACGCAAAGTGGTACCATTCTCAGAAACTGGATAGGTGCCAACATTCCATTTACACTGGGCAAATTAAAGTCACCAACCAAATCCAGTTGTCTCCTGGGTATGCTAAGTTAAGATTTTCAAGATAGGAAGTATAAGAAATAAGTACATTTCAAAAAGGAGGCACATTGGCAAAAGGAGGGAAATAGATGCAACCAATAATCACATCTTGACCTTCCAGGCCAAATCAACCAAATATATGCTCAACATCATTAGAGAAATTCAGTTTCAAGCTTCTGTACACGTTCTTCACACCGATAAGAACACTACCTCCTCTAGAGCAAGAACTGTTGTCTGCATTCCTATCATTTCTGTAAATTGTATAATTACTCTACTTATATTCAATTGCTAAAAATGCCCGGGACCCACCAAGTTTCTGTGAAAACTATCATAATCATCTAATATAAAACTAAACTTTTCTAAACATTTGATTTTGGTGCGTAAAACACTCACATTTTGATACAAAAATTTCAACTTGTTCTGACTTACTACTTTTTGATTCATCGTCTTTCAATCGGATTTATTTTTATCTTGTTTCATTTTATCACTAACGTGAAGGTGAACAATTTTTTGTACATCATTAATGTATTTAATAGTCTTCAGTTTTTCGTCTTTGTTAGAATTTCTAATTCGCGGTACAGATCTTTTATTTGATCCCCCAGTGTCATATCCGCATTCATTTTAACAGGCTTGTTTCCATTTTCTTTTGTTTCTCAAAATGGATAAAGCAGGAGCATTATCTTTCAATATAATTTTAATTGGACGAGATTTGTTCTCTTCATATATACGCAAACGAATACATTTTATCACTGCATTTTTGTCAAGTGCACGAACTGAGTTTAGAATCGTGGACACTAATTTTTCATGTCTTTTATTGGTAACCGTTGTGCTGGCAGTTGTTTCAGCTACACCGTATATAATTACATTATTTTTACGTATTTCTCTCTCAGTGATTTCATCAGAAATTTCATGTTGGTTAACTGCTTTTGAATTACATGATTGGTCTTGTTCTTCCATATGCAAATATATTTTTTCAATTTGCTTGGATAAAGAATCTTAGACAAAACTTTAGGAAGAATATTGAAACCACATAAGCACTTTGCACAGTAGAATTTCATCATCCGTTGTGACCTTAGTTCTAGAACTTTTAACTTCAGTGGCTGTCAGCCCGGAGCATGCAAAATGGTTTGGCCTTTGACAGCTATCACTGTTGTAAATCTTGTCTATTGATCCCTCGCGAGACTTGCCACTCACGACACAGTTGGACGACATGACGTACCTGTGTTCTCATCTCAATAGAGAAACACAACGTCACAAGTGAGTCGACTGGAGATTTTACCAACAAATAATGCACGATTATGGGTGGTGCACATCCACTAAAACTCAAACCCTACTATAATTAACCACAAAACAAAGATTGCTGACAAGCAACAGCTACAACACAAGTAAAAGCAATGTTGCCATGTGGTCTTAAGCAATTCCCCCCAGATAGCGCTGTGAAAACCCCCAAAATGGCGAAACAAATTCAAAAAATGATTATTTTATATTCAATCTGAAACAATTCTTAGACAATCTTAGACATCATTCTTCTCCCGTAGTTTGTTCTTCAAAAGTATCTTAATAACATTGTCTAGAATTGTATCGTTCTTTGATATTTTGACAATTTTCACAACACCGATTAAATAACCAGTCTGTCTGTGAGACACTATAGGAGTTTATGCAAGTTCTGACTTGTTTGTAAGTGTTACTTGATATACTTAATAACGAAGGAATATTAAAAATTTACTAAATGGATGATATTTTGCAGCGAGTCGGGTCGACACCCTGCATGATTCGACAGACCCTCCTGTCACGGCACATTATATCCGCAGCGAGCAGCCGCGCCTTCACCAGAGCCCTGCGATTAGCAATGCCTGATGGCCGCACCGGCTCACCCCGCGTCTTCAGTTACTTACTTTATAGTTAAGAACTATTGTTTCTGTTTAGCTCAACACAAAGAATTCACTAGCATATTGGGCGTTACTAATTTTATTGGTCTTAGAGTGTGTTTTTGTTGTATACTAAAATGATAAAATCAACCTCTTTGTTTAGTGTAACAATTTATTATTCAAAATGCCAAAATCGTAATCCAAATACAAGCCAGGTTCCGTTCGCCGTATGCGTAGCAGTCCCGTTGTCGTAGCGTGGTCTTCAGAAATCAGGTGCTCAAATCCTATGGCGTAGCGCGTTCGTCGTATCTCGTGGGCAGGCTTCTCTCGGCGGTGATGACCTCGTACTCCAGACTCCAACTCGAACTGCCGTCGTGGTGCGGCGCCCCGCTTATATAGCGCCGCTGGGTAAGGGGGGTGCCACCGGCCCCTCCGTTGCCCCCACCGGGGTAGCCCTGCCGTTGGCCGTGTGCGGTCGGGCGAAACGCGGCTGCTCGTCGCTGGCGGCAAGTGGCGTCGCTCCCAGCTACCCTCGCGGCGACCCGCCGATCTATCGGCGTGGCGGGCAGCGCTTGTAGTTCGTGGCATCGGCCACAGATGCCACAGTTTTGTTCTGTCCTTCAATTACAAGATAAATGTATAAATACGTGTTATCTACTCCAGTGTTTCATTTTGAGAAATGGCTAACGATGAACTGACTGATGAAGACATACGATGTGCAATAGAAGCAAGTGATTATAAATGTGTATTGAGTAAAAATTAATTTCTGCCTTGTTCTTATTTTCTACACTTACTTCATTGTAATAATGCGTAGTAGAAATGAAAATAACAATATAATTTTTTATAGGCACATATGTAACCAATCTTATAAATTTACAAAATCCAAAAATGTTAGTTTCAATATTGCCAGTTCTGTTTAGTTGAAAATTCTGAGTAATGCATCGTTTATTTTCTTCATTGCCAACTATTGTCAGTCCATTATGAAACAATTATTTTGCAACTTCCAGGATTCTAAAATAATTATCGAATGTTATGTTCCTATTTGATTCATAAAGGTTCAGACAATTCGGTTACAACCGAGTGAACCACATTTCCTGTCCTATTTGGTCCCTCTTTTCCGACATGTTTTCCAAACAAAGAATAATGGGACTTAATAAATTAAATCAACCACATACTGTATTTGTCGGGTTTACTCAGTAAATATTGCTTGAAAAAACGCCATCGATCAAATGATCCAGGAATTACGTACAGTTTGACAAAAAAACAAGTGGCCAATGGCATTCTTTCAAACCATTATTTATGCTGTTGGCGGTGCATCCTTAATTTTAAGGACTAATTTTTATTCAACTTGGAATCTAAGGAAAAAAAATATGTAGGCACGAGCATTAGGTATAGAGCAAAATATTTTTGCAACAACCCAGTTAGTAAGATCTCATGTTCAGAGAAGAAACAAGAAAGGGTTGACTAGGTTTCATATTGAAGCAATGAAGAATGTTTCTTAAAACATACTTCATTGCTTCAATATGAGTTGCTAATGTTCAACCAGGCAGTAAACCAGTAGTAAAGAAGAGAAAGAATGGTATGTTTGGCCTTCAAAATTTTGTAGACTTTCTAGTGTTCTGATGTATGGGATGAAAATATATGTTTTGAACATTCAACCAAGTAAGTAATTTGTGTAACATGTGATCAAAACATGATTAAATACTTGTAAAATGATGTAACAAAAACTTTTATTTCGACATCTTCATTATGTTCGTATAATTTTCACATTTTTTTAGAAATTTGTCTACGAGACACTTCTGGGCCTTTACGTTACTCAAGATTTTTGGGTTGTCTAGGGTTAATTTAATTCCCAAAAAATAATGGATTGCTGATTGTACAGTCAGCTCTCCATTCTAATTACAGACCTTACATCAACAACACAGACGTCCATATGTTGTGACTCATACGTGCTTTCGCACGTTAAACTTTTTCAACATTCACGAAGTGGGTATGAATATATTTTGACAGCCATCAGTCAAGCCAATTCGAACCCACAAAATATAGTCAACAGTGGAAATAGATTATTATATTATATAGAAAATTATTATTATTTATTGTGAAATTTTGCCGCCCCCTCAAAGTGCCGCCTGGAGCCGGCCGCCCCTGTGGCCTCCACTACACTACGCCACTTGTCACCTTTCACCTGGAAGGGTAGGTAGTCAGTCTGCATTTTACTTACCCCACCTGACCAGTGTACCCTTACTTCCTAAAATTTTAAAACCAAGTTCAGTTCTCATCGTTGGCGAGTGGGATGATTTCACCATATAACATTTTTTCACAATATAACACAAAATTAACATTTTAAGAACTCAATGAAATCCCCTCAAGAAAAAACCCCATAAATTTGCCCCATAAAACAACCCCTAAAGACCAAAAAATCCCCTAAATTGAAGGGGAAAACCCCTAATCTGGCAACACAGTAAAAGTCTCAACACGCTGCACTCCACACCCAAGTAAAAACACAGTTAAAATAGAAAGTCATAAACTGGGCAAAAAACACAAGAATTCGACGATAACTAAAAGTTAAAAGGCCGCACAACAAAACTCGCAATGTAATAAAGCAGCACAAACTAACACTAACTATAAAAGTAGATAATGCACATAACACGTAGTACAAGATGGTGACTAGGGCGGAGCCTGGTATTAAATAATTCTTGTAAGAACTGTCGGAGGCCCTAGAACATTGTGGACCCAGGGCCTGGGCCCGTGCGTTCACATGGTACAGCCGTTAACAGAATTGAGGGCCCTGGTGCTTAGGTTAATCTGGGGACCCCGTACTCTTACTTTAATTGATCCCCCCCATTTTGATGTGCTGAAATATAAAGAAAATCCTATCAATGAAAACAATGAATTTAATCAAAATGTGTAAAGAAAAGTTTTGTTAAAAAGCTAAACTTCTCATCATTGAGTAATATTCTCACATGAACCAGCAACATTTCGTATTATTATCCAATGATTCGTAACACATCACTCCATTATGCCAATTTTTTGTGCATAGTTTACTCATACATCACTTATTTTATACAGTTTGTTTCATTTTTTAAAAATTTACTATTAAATAATTTTTTTAAGAACTATTGGGAGCCCTTGAACATCAGGAGGCCTGGACCTGGGCCTGTGTTAACACAACACTGTAGTTTGCTATTATCTCAGGAATGCTTCCATAAGATTTATGCCATCAGGTTGGCAAGTACATTTTTTGTTCTTTTAAACAAGAAAGTCGTGCTCTTACTGGGCAGTTGC
This sequence comes from Acheta domesticus, assembly GCA_031308135.1. Lineage (NCBI taxonomy): Eukaryota > Metazoa > Arthropoda > Insecta > Orthoptera > Gryllidae > Acheta > Acheta domesticus. The sequence goes on from JAHLJT010002360.1 coordinate 8,052, forward strand.
CCCTGAAGGCGAAAATATTTAAGTAATGTTTCTAAACAGTTAACTTCCTTAACACTTCCTTCACTAATTACATATTCTCTTGTAATTATAGACTTGGTGTTTGGTTTATTAAAATAAACGTTTTCCTGTCCCGTGTATCGCTTATTTTGAGATTCTTCCTTTCCTCCCTATGGCAAGCGTCAAAATGCCAATTAAGGTCACCTTCATTATCAAATAATTCTCATTGTCTGCTATTAAACATTTGTGTAGGTATGTCTTGAAAACATTTTAGACTACTTTGTCTTGCATGTTTCACTTTTCCTCTTTAAAAACACTTTCAACTGAGTAAACTTACTGATATCAATATTGTCCTCACGTGATATTGTATTCTTTAACCTAGAGAAGTAGGTCAAAAGACTACTTGGTTTCTTCTTCTCTGACTTACCAGAAAGTAAACTGTCAAAACTTTTTCCGAGACGGAATTAACTTTTTTTCACACCAATCTTTAAAAAATTAAATACTCGTGCTCATAGTTCTTTCTTGAATTGTAGGGGTAACAATGTTTCTATAGAAGCATTTGCTGCTGTTTCTATTTCTGAATAAGAACTATATTCACTAATGTAGCAAAGTGTGCTTCAGTTCTCCATGTTGAGAACAGTGTCCCCACTTATATGAGAAAACAAAATGTGAAGACGTAAGTACAAATTTCACATTTAATCTAACAACTTCTTAAAAAGTGGATAAAACATTCTATGAATTCGTGTCGTAACATCTGATTACAATACTTGATTGGTTACCAATCTCTGTCTGACGGCCTCGTTAACAATTTTCCTATCTCGAATTCTAATCAGATGCTTTATGACACATTGTCAATGCCTATAAGGATAACTATATTTGATCTTTTGTAATAATTTCTTTCTCAAAACCTGCTCCAAATTCTTCCTAACATTTTTTTTCACCAAAAACTGTTTTTGAACTCTGTAATAAGACCACTCTCTAGTTAGAAGTAACTATCACTTTTTAATGGGAACTTCGACTCTTTCTTATTCCCTAGTAAAAATCCGTATGAGGTGTTTTTAATATTTAATGTTCTGTTATAGGAATTGTACGGTTCTTGATTATTATAATAAATATTAATAATAGTAGTTTTGTAAATATTATTTTATATATTTGTTTTTTTTAATGCAGGAATTCATACGTGTGCTTGTTTATTTTTGATTCTAATTCAGTTATGATTATAGCTGGGATGTTTATGCAAGCTTTTAGCCTTGAAACATGCTAAAAACATATAGTAAAACCTATAGCTAAAAACATAAAGTATAGCTAAAAACATAAGTAGTATTATTATTTACCATACAATAAAGAAATAGAGAAGTCGTTAGAAGTCGGAACTTACCACACATGAGACTCTCAAACCAGTAACAGAATTTGGTATAATAACGTTATGATAAATACTAATGTCACAAGATGAACAAAGTTGAGTGAATAATTTGTGTTGGGAGCGATGGAAAAAAAATTAGATCTGAGGGATGTACCGTTCTGGAAACAAAAATTGATCACGGCCGTCTGCGGCTAAGTTCAGCTTGTGCACGGCTTGGGCAGCCCTTGCCATGACGAACGTCGCAGGCGGAGCCTCACAAACCTACGCAGCCAATCTCAACACAGGGGGAGTGTCCTAACAAACTTACGTCGTAGAAAATGGCGGGCGTCGCTAGTTCCGATGTGAAAATATTTTCAAATAAAATACAAGGAATGAACACTTTTACGAACATTGAAGTAAATTTATTCAAATATATATGAAACATACATTTAACCACTATTAACACAATTCTTTTTGAAGAAATCACGGTGATGTGAGATAAAATAACACTAATTTTAGACAAATTACTTTCTTCTACGCATTCTAATTCCAATATTGTTGTTCATACACAATCCATGAACTTAATCAAATGCCCAGATTTTTTCCATAAGAAAAACTATTATGATTGCACATTTTCAAGTGTTCATAAGTGATTCTAAAAGTTGCAAAAATTGCAAAATACTGGCTTTCTGCATTCGATAGAAAATTTCTAGGGAACCTTTCAATACAAGACAATAAAATTCAAAGACCAATTGTAGATTTATTATTAAAGCAACAATTAAAACTATTGCAAGTCAAGTATTTGGTTCAGATCGTTTTGCTTTTCGCTGATTATATTATATTAACGATTTCTGACTTACGGCAAAACGGTAGAAATTGTTGCTAAGGAAATATTGCTGTTTTCTAACTTTGAAACTTTCCTTTATATTCTTAATACATCGTTGAAACTTGAGTTTCATTATTTTCATTCATCTGCATTACAAATAATTTTGTTTCTAATTTCAAAACGCAGAAGCTGTTGTCCTGCAAATGTGTACGCTTCTTTATTATGTGCTTGGATATCTTCTACTTACTTGTGCTAAGTGGCTGCCAATAGTTAACCGTCTCGAGAGGAAATTGAGTAAAAAACAAATTATTTCATTATTAATTGAATTATGATATAAACAAATTGATTTTTAAAATTTCATTTCGACGGAACGGTGGCACGGAAGATAAAATGAATGGAGCTGCGTAGGTTTTTACCTGAAATGAATAGATCATGTAAAGAGAGATACAATACGTCTCATTTAGTTAGTACAGTAATACATACATACAGTAATGTCATGTAAATACATACATACATACAGTAATGTCTCATTAGAGAGATACAATAATGTCTCATTAGTGTAGTAGATAGAGTAAAAATATATTTTTGACACGCGTCTTGAGCCATCCTCAGTCTAAGGCAAGCAACGCTTATCTAACAATTCAAGCTAACGCGTTCTAGCAATTCAAGTAATACATAAAAGGAAGACGGGGTTTGAAGAATGTGGCACTAATTCAGTAATATCGGAGAATATGGGAGAATGCTTCGCTACGATCTCTTGGACAATTGTGACAATTTAAATTCAATATAGAAACAAACAATAGATTAGTATTACAAATTGTAATGTTACACACATGTAAATAAATATGTGTAATTAGAGAAATTTCTAGTGAATGGTATGGAAAATAAAACGAGTTCACTTAATTTTAATGAGAGAGCAATTTTGCGGGGAAAATGTTTTTAAATGCATTTATTCCAAATTTATATATACTTTTTTGTATTCATTAACATTCAGTGTCTATTTGTTCCTCAGACTTCAGGTGTTTGGAAATGACCTTCAGAGGGGTCGCTTGGTCGAGCACGCTTGCTATTAACTCGAACTTTGTAACCTTGAGTTCTTACAGAAGTTCCCGAAACTCATAATAAGGCCATCTCAGACTTCCAGTAGTGGCGCCCTACGCGTCGGATTGTGAGTTAACGCACGCCGATTAAAAAATTAGTTCCCCTGTGCAACTTCAATGTCGGAGAGGCTGTGATTCTTTCGGTGAATAGTGTAGTAGACATAGTAATACTTTGCTGAACCTAAATACGTGAGTTCGTATCCCAGCGTTGACAAAACTTTAAGGAATTGGAAACACTTCTGCGGGCCTTGTGTGTATTTTAATATTGTTATTACATATATGTAATATGTATATGCATATATATAAGGAAATACGTGCCGATGCAGCATTTAGTTTTAATTCAATTTTGTCTTCGCTGTTTCTACTTTCATCGTAGCGGAAACATCGCTGAGAGATCGAGAACTGAACGATGAAAGTGAAGAATGATTATTCCGTATGAGTTATTTTATTAAAGAAAATATACTGTTACGAAAAAGCTTGTGTTAATTTTTTTAATGTAATGAAAATTTGCTCTGAATAGAATATATAGAAACATTTATTTAGAACATATTTGCATTGCAAGTTCATCTACATTTGACAAAATTGTTGGGACATTTCCAGTTGTGATCAGCGGGATCATTTCTGTTT
>JAHLJT010002362.1:0-10968 GCA_031308135.1 Acheta domesticus
TATTCCTTACAGGGAAGTAACAGATCCTTCATGTCGAAACACCCCTCGAAATTTTTATGACACACGCAATGCACTATCTGAATCCCATATCCAAATATTAGCTGCCAGTTTCCATTGCAAGGCTCCAAAATTGAAGCTAAAATCTAGCTAGCAATGGAGTGTTGCGGCGCCGCTGGACATCCCTACCAGCGTCGAGCGGGCGGCCGCCGCCGACCGACCGGCCGAACAGGCGGGCCACAGCGGCGAGCCGGCGTGCAGGCGAAAGCCAGGAGCAGTGTCTCGTCGCAAGTTAGTGCGGCACGAATAAAAAGCAGAAATGACTGGTTTCCACTGAATGATTAAAACAAATGTTTTCGGCTCCACGCACAACGAATAAAAACTTCATTGTCACATTCTTCTTCACATTGGTTTTTCACAGTTTCAAGGCAATATTTGACGGGCACTACAAATTCAGGAGGCCGTTCTGTTATATACCTTGTAGCAACCACGAATGCTTTATCATATTTTGAAAACGAGGAGATGGAAATTGAAAATGAATGAAGGATTGCAATTGAAGAATTGTGTCTCTATCGGAAACTTTGGCACTAATACTCTTGTGAGACACATATTTTCTGATAAACGGCCATACATAGCATTCCACTGTCGGAAGAAGAACTTATCAGTGGTTGGATTTTTCCTGTAGTTCCGGGAAGTATCTGGGAAGTATCCGGGAAGTTCGGAAGCAATTCAATTGTCTTGCCTGGAGGAATATCTTCAATACAAGTTCTGACATTGTACGTGGTCCACGAATCTAAAAGCAGAGCAAAATTTTCACTTGCAAATGGGAAGAACGCTTCTTTAAACCACTGTTTCAACTCTATCTTTCCCTTTTTTTCTTGATTTGTAGTCGTAACAATTATGTTTTCGGCTTGAAACATTATTTTGGAGACAACAGGGCCGAAAAATCCTTTTGGTTCCTGCAGTACTATAAATAATATAGGCAACAAAGATCCATCCATACTTATTTTTGGCATTATAGTGTACGAGTGTGTTGATGCACCAACTGATGGAGCAACTGTCTGTGTATGGCTTCCACCAACAAACGACAAAGCCCGTTTTGATCGCATTCGCGTTCAAATCCACTTGTGTCTGTATGCGAGTAATGTGAAAATCTCTCTTTGGCGTTTTTGAGAAATTCTTCTACAACCACACCCTTTTGTATTCCGTCGTGAACGTAAGTGCGTGATACAAATTTTGTTATTTTCCTGCTCTTAATTTTGTGTGCTTTTTTAAAAGATTGATCGAGGAGTGACAGGCGGAAAATCCTTATTTTTGCTGCCAGTTTCTTGTGAAATTTCCAGGGTCCACTGTCGCAGATCTTCATCATTCACATTTTGATTCGTTCTTCTTACAAGTTCAAATCGAGACCAAAGTTTCTCATACGTAATTTTTTTGTGTGTTCACTAGGATTTGCTGTCATGCTTTCCACTTTTTTTTTTCCTCAAATATAGTTGTCTCTCTGACATCACGCGCGCGAAAATTTCTACGGACATGTGATATTGAAAAACGTTTCTTACCGCCGTCACTCAAACAGAATTCCACAGCTTTCTTCTTGTACTCGTAGCTAATGCTAACATCCCCATTTGTATTTTTCACACGGCTTGTATAATAAACCAAACCGGAGGATTTGCAAGGTGACTGACTTTTAGAATCACTAGTTTCCGGAGATTCACTATCTGATTCTAATAAACACTTTCCCATATCATCACCCGTGGTAGAAGTATGCTTTTGGCAGTCTGTATCACTGTCACTATCACTTGATTCACAATTACTTCCTTCGCATACGAGGGTCGATTCCTCGTAATGCTCCACTCCAGTGCTATTATTTTCGATCAATTCGATAATACATTGACCCATTTCTCGTTCTTTTTTTCATTTACTCTTCTTCGAAGATACACCTTTGTTACGAAAGTAACACAAGGCGAACTCAACTATGTTAACGGGATTTAACACAACTTGCTCTGTAGCCATTGCAGATGTTATTTCTTTTGTAACAGCGAAAGATGAACTGGGTGCGAAACTACGCAGCCCTTGTTTATTGCAGGGCCGCTGACGGGCCGGCCGACTCATCCGTGACCTTGGGGTCTCTCGCGCCAGCTCGCCCGGAGTAAGGGCTGCCCAAACGGACCGGTAGAGGCGTCTATCTTTTTCCTAGTACTTATATGTGTTTTTCAAAGCTTTATTTGGAGGACTTGCAATGGAAACTGGCCGCTATTTTTTCGCATACGAGTTTCTGGTATCAATTAGCATATGCCATTAAAATTTCGAGGTGTGTTTCGACATGAAGGATCTGTTACTTCCCTTGTAGCAACTCCGGCATGACGAGATCGTTGACATCATTCACATTAAGACGGTTATAAATCGTGACCCGTTCCGAATTTATAGTAACTTTTTGGCGCCAGGACAGGTAACGTTAATTAAAACCAATACTTCCACAGCTAATTTTAACAAATTGATAAATGTCCGGCTAGCTGGGTCAATGGGTCCCGTTATAGATAATCGCTATCGTCCTAGATAGTCAATTACTTTGATCTTGCAAACTGTATAGTATGGCGAGGAATCTGAAAGGAATAATTTCTATTTTCTAACTACTTAACAATTGTGATTGACTAAATGAAAATCTTTTCATTTCCAAAAGAAAAATTCAACAATTTTATTTAACAATTTTGACAATTGTTCTAAGTCATGACCTTTTTAGATAAAACTTTTGACTGCAGTACTTATCTAACGTCTTGATCGACGACGGTCCGCAGTATCTTTTCCCACTTGAAATGGAGATGATCCCAAGTCCTGCTTCTCCTTCCAATCGTGCGACGCTGCCGACGCATCCAGCCCTCACTGCCCTAGAATATCTACCGGTTCTTACGTGATATTTAGAGTTCCTAGTCTTCCCCAACTAGTGGTAAAAATGTTAAAGTCCAACACCGCAATATAAAAGAAACTTTCCAAGTCCTACGCGAATTCACTTCTGCACATTAACTCTGAAAAACTATTAAGTCTCACTCAAAACTTACAAGTCCCGCTTCACTAATATTATACTCGCGAGCGATCTGTACTACTCGACGACCTCTATCAGAATGTCTTGTTCTCCGCCGTTTCCGGCCTCAACGCTTCTGTATCCGTCCTTCGTTCCTCTTTTTTAAAACAAACGACAAAATTTGACAGTCTATTCTCCCTTAGCCAATCCATTTATCTCTATCAACCAAGTAGCCACGCCCTCGACAGTCATTCCTTTTCAGACCAATCCCACATTATTTTATCTGTCTATCTAGCCAGTGCCCCCACCTATTCAACGCCTAAATGCAGTTTATTTACCTTGCCAACCACTATGCCGGCGTTGCTAAGGCTGTATATCGCCATTTGCAGACCCTTTTATCCAACCCATTTACAGCAATGTTATTGAAAAATATATATTATTTTGGTATATCACAATATAGTATAGTACGAAATATAAAAAAATATGTAACGGAAAAAATTGTATATTGTGGTGAACGCTAAGAAGAAAGACCAAAAATAAGTAATTACATAAAATCCGAATCTATATTTATCAGTTTCTAATTTGCAAGGATTAGTGGTATACTTCGTATACCCTGAGGGAATACGACGAATTGGTGGGAAAGTGAGTTGAAACACACTGCGATTTGTACATCGGTAGGATTTGCTCCAAGTCCAGTCCCCCGCAACCGAGCCCTGGTCGCTTGGTACTTGATAGAAGAGAGGTCGAGTAGTGGAGTGAAGGCAGGTAGCAGGGGAAACGGAGGTGACGAAGGAAACGAGGAAACGACCGTGGGCTTCCAAACTAGTGACACGTAGAGAGAGTTCTGTACGTAAGTGGACGAATGTGGAGGTACTAGATGTGGCCGAGAGGTTGCTAGTGATTATCTCAATAGTGTGAAACTGAAGAAGCGGAGATGGCAGCAGGTTCCTACATGTTTCGTGATAGACGTCGTGAGGTGGACCAGCAAGAGAGGCAGCGATGGAAGGGCTACACGCACTAGAATCAGACAAGTGGAAGCAGGGAGCATTAATGCGTGTATATAAATGGTTTTGCAAGAACACACTAGCCCAGTGGTGTCAAGGTCTTCTACTGGTGGCAGTGCGGCGGTGATGAACTGCGTGGAGGGGCGATTTCGTCGTGGCACTTGTGCCACGGACTCGCTCGCAGCATCGGCTTGACAACACTGCAAAAGCCTAAGCGTCAGGATGGGATGGGAGTGAGAGAGACGGAGTAAATATTGTATTGGTAATAAATGCAAGAGACTTGAGGACACACAAGGTTTACTTCTGTGTTTTTCTTTGTTTGTGTTGTGTTGTCTTGGTAACTGAATAAAGGCAAGAGATTGGAGGGGCAGAATAAATTTACCTTTGAGTTTCTCTTTGTTTGTCATGTTGTTCATCTTTTTTGGAAAACTTTCATCCAGTAAATGATAGTGAATAATTCACGCATTTCTATTGTTAACCTTATATCATTATATTTCATGTTCAATGTGTTGGATATTTTTAAAAATTTTTTTGTATTACAATTATTTTTGTCAGTGTATTGATTTCTTATTGTCTGTATTTTTCCTTGTACATGTGTTGTAAAGCGCTTCTCGCGGCCCTGGGCCGGGTCACGTAGGCCAGGCCGAGTCAGGCGCCGCACCCCGGTGACCCACCCCCTGCTACAAAGCACTCGGCGGGCCCAGCGGCGCCCACCGGAAGGGCGCTGACCCTTCGGCGCCTCGCGCGCCGTGGACAATGGCACGTAGCCACGCCGCAGCCGGGGACGCACCACCCGGTCGCGAAGCGGCCGGGCAGCCCTGCGTCGCTGGGTGCGCCGTATGACCCACCACGCCTTTCGGCCCGCCGCCCTCCACCCCCTTCCGATGGCCGGACGGGCAGCGTCGGAAGCGCATTGTGACGTGTCCTGACGCGCCCTGACATGCCACGACACGTGACCAGGCCCTCGGCCTTAAAAAGGCGAGCGCGGCGCTAGCAAGGGCAGAGTTCTCTTGGCCTTGTGCTGCGACGGGTCTCGTGGAAGTGTGGGTCGTCACTCTGGTGACCTGCGTCCTGACCTCGGCGGCGGCCTGCGAACTAAGTCCGGGGTCTCGTGGAGCGTGGGTCGTCCGTTTGAGGCTGACCCGCTTCCTGACCTGTGGGGACTACCGCCTGTCACCGGCTGTGAGTATGAATGTTATTGGCTGCACGGCTTGCAACGGCGATGGGCCTCGCACGTATTTAGTCATAATAAACTAGTTTTACCCTATATTAAAGGTCTTGTTCTTAAACCCGCAACTCCTTCCCTATGTCGCCGTCACGACATATTGGTGTCAGGTGCGGGGTAGTGGAACAATTCAGTAGCCGGAAGGAGTGCAGGGCGATAACTCGGTCTTCAAATCGAAGTACGGGTTTGAGCCCCAGCAGCGGGCGCGTTTAAGAACAGACCAAGGGTGGGAGTAAGTGTAAGTGTAGATGTTGAATTTGCGGGTGGTCATAAGCGTAGTGTTATTGTCGTCGCGCCCCCTCTCCTCCGTCATCACGAGGCCACGACAGCGGGATAATTTAAGTAGAATCTGCTGAAGATATTAAATTGCGTAAAGATAGAACAATTGGCGGGTACCGTCATGGCATCGTACGAGCACTCACTTCCCCTACGTTGGGAAGGTGGGGGTACTAATAATTTCATGGATTTCGCGGACTCTGTTTGTACCCTCGAGGGAGATAGAACCAACACGGGCACGGCCCAGGCTTCTAACCTTGCTACCCCCACCAGCTCGGCCCACGCTCACGCGCCGCCTCAAGTGTCGGGCAACCAAATTTCATGATCCCTGCCTTCAGCGGAGAAGATGGCGCGAAGGTAGAGACATTCTTGGAGCACTTACGGATTGTAAGCCACTTCAGTGGTTGGAACGAGGTCCAGACACTAAGCGTAGGACGTTTGCGGCTCACCGGGCTCGCGGCGGAATTCGTGACTAACCATCCGCATGTAGTCGCCTCTTACGCTAACTTCGAGAAATATTTAAGGGACAGGTTCTCTCCCAAGTTCTCTCGGTCGGCACTCGAAAAGCTCTTTAACGACTGCACACAGAATCCTCTGGAGTCGGTTTCTGATTTTCCGGTAGACTCCGGTCTATCGAACGCCAACTTAGAAACAGCTACAGCAACCCCGACTCCTCTCAGACAAAGACGATGTTTTCGGAAAGATTGCTTGCGCAATTCCTGGCTGGGCTTCGACAAGAAATTGGCAGATTCGTTGTAGTCCGAAATCCACGTACCATGCTAGAAGCCGAAGAATATGCTCGGCTGGAGGAAGCGGCATCCAAGAGTTACGCGACCGCGCCTCGATTCGTGAGCACATTGTGCCCTCATAGCCTCACCCCCGCAGCCGGAAATACTTCACAAGTTACTATTCCTTCAGTACCTACTTGCGGGTTCCCGAAATCACAATGGAATCCGCAAATGGGACGTCAATGGGACAGCTCCCTCACATTGGGGCTGTCATAGCGAACCGGCTCCCAGCCAAGCACCAAACTCCGGTCCACCGTACTCAGCTTTCAGCATCCAGCGCCAGCATTCAGCACTGCCCGTGGCAAGCGCTATCGCGCCCCCGCGAGCGGTTCCATATACGCAGCGGCCGGCCGCGACCAGGGTATGTTATCAATGTGGCCACCCGGGCATTTTGCCAGGAACTGCCGAGAAAAAACGCGTGGGTGCTATAACTGCGGAGAGACGGGCCACAGTATAAGGAATTGCTCTAGCGTGATCTGCGGCAAGTGTAGACAAAACGGACACCTTACTTTAGACTGCCCACAGAAGAGGAACGCTTCGAACGAGGGAAACGCGTAGGCCCCGACCGAGAGGTCGGGGACGAGATGATACTGGCTGTCACCCCTGAGGATGGAATGACCGTCAGCGTCACTATCGGGAATTCTCCGTACCAATTTCTCGTAGACACAGGCGCGGCAGTGACCATTTGCCACAGCGACATCTTCCCCTCTCATTGTATTCCCCTGCGCAGCTACACCGCGACAATTAAAAGCGCCTCGGGTCATCCACTGAAAATACTCGGACAATGCGAGCTACCGCTAGTGATCGATCACGTGATATATCGACATGACACATTGGTAGTAGACCTAGGCAGCACCAAATACGCAGGCATCCTGGGGCTAGATTTTATGATGAAGTATGGGAGCTGCATTTCCTTGAATAATAAAACCATGACTGTACACGAAGGTCATGTGACTCGGCTCGCCCCTCGGAACCACTCCAGCATGGTCAGACCCCAGTCAGACATCGCCGCTCTATAACGGAAGATAGAACCCTACGAAAAACGGAAAGGGGTTTGCAAGGACCTATAAGGAATAATACGTCTAGAGCAACCATGGCGGAGAATAGGAAGGAACCCCGGACACGGACCGAACGTGATCTCATTCCCTTCGAAGACATCCACAGCAATGAGAACGGAAAAGCATCAAGGGTAGGCATCAAGGATGAAACCGCAACAACACACCGGCTAGACCTTTTAGGCTCTCTGACTGAGTTTGAGAATCAGGATTTAGGAAGCGTCTTAGAGCAGGCTAGGCAGATGAAGGCGGGTGGGGCAGAGTGTGAACAGGCTGTCCACCCGAAGGAGAGATCCACCTTCATCAGGCTAGCAGAACGGGCGAAGGCAAGACGACGGAGAGCGACGCGGAGCAGGCTAGGAAGATGAAGGCGGGTGGGGCAGAGTGTGAACAGGGCTGTCCACCCGAAGGAGAGATCCACCTTCATCAGGCTAGCAGAACGGGCGAAGGCAAGACGACGGAGAGCGACGCGGATCAGGCTAGGGAGATGAAGGCGAGTGGGGCAGAGTGTGAACAAGGCTGTCCACCCGAAGGAGAGATCCACCTTCATCAGGCGAGCAGAACGGGCGAAGGCAAGACGACGGAGAGCGACGCGGAGCAGGCTAGGGAGATGAAGGCGGGTGGGGCAGAGTGTGAAAAGGGTTGTCCTCCCGAAGGAGAGACCCATCTTCATCAGGCTAGCGGAACGGGCGAAAGCAAGATGACGGAGAGCGACGTGGAACAAGTTAGGAAGATTAAGGCGGACGGGTCAGAGTGTCATCAGGACAGTCCATCCGAAGAAGAAAGGATAGGAGTAGATCACCAGGCGCCATGCAACGAACCGTGGACCAGTAACGAAGATAGACGAGGTTCACACAGGATGGACATGAAAACTCCCCCAGTAATAAAGCAAAACTTGAGCTTTCCTCGGACGGTAACAATACCCCCGCGGTCCATTGTAATGACCAAGATGAATTCGACCCAACAGCAGGGTACAAACCTAGTTCTATACGGAGGGGGACAAGAGGTAGAAATTCCTCCGCTGGTAGTGCGCGTCGACAAGGACGGCTGCGTGCCGATCCTGCTTTGCAACGAGAGTAACTCCGATAAAGTAATAAAACGAAGTAGTGAAATTTCCTGTGAACTACTGGAACCGGAAGTTAACTTAATAGATGAAGATGAAGTAGAACTATGGCCAGAACCACCGGCGCACGAACCATTGTTAGATCTTTTTGACTTCAGCGGGACACCAGAAGTCGCCAAAGACTTGTTAACTGGTCTAATAACCGAGTTTGCGGACATCTTCGTTCACGGGTCCCAAAAACTAGGTTGCACTTCATTGATAAAACATACGATTGATGTAGAAAACGCCAGGCCAATCAAGAAGGCTCCGTACCGCGTACCCCATGCCCAGCGGGAATTACTAGACAACACCATCAGAGACATGATGGAGCAAGGCATAATTAGACCCTCGACGAGCCCATGGTCTTCCCCGCTCATATTAGTCAAGAAGAAACCATGGAAGGCGAACCACCCCAGTATAGACCTTGCATAGACTATAGAGGCCTGAATCTAGTCACCAAAAGGAAGTGTTTCCTCTACCAAATATCGACGAAATCTTCGATCAATTAGGTGGCGCGCGTTTCTTCTCATCGCTCGACTTATGTCAAGGTTACTGGCAAGTCGAAATGGAGGAAGACAGCAAAGAGTTCACCGCATTCAGCACACCCTCGGGCCATTATGAGTGCAACAGAATGAGTTTCGGTCTAGCAAACGCGCCCTCACTTTTCATGAGACTCATGTCACAAGTTATGGATGGATTGGTCAATAAGGGATGTATCGTCTACATTGACGATATTCTACGCTACGACAACTCCATCTTCGAACACATTGAGGGCTTAAGAAAAATATTCAGTAGATTGAGAAGTGCAAACCTAAAGCTCAAGCCCAAGAAATGCAAGTTCTTTCAAGAACAGACCAAGTTCTTGGGCCATATTATCTCCAGCAAAGGTCTGGAGCCGGATGACGAAAAAATAGCGGCGGTAAGGAACTTCCCTGTACCAACGAATGTAAAGGAGCTTCAATCCTTCCTCGGCCTCGTGGGCTACTACAGGAAGTTTATTAAACAGTTCGCCGAAACGGCGTTCCCCTGACGGAGTTAACCAGAAGAACATCGACTATAGTTGGGGTGAGAAGCAGCAACAAGCATTCGAGTCATTACGGGACAGTCTCACCCATTATCCCGTTTTACGATTTCCGGATTTTTATCGTCCATTCATTTGACAACCGATGCATCCCCTCAGGCCGTCGGCGGGATCCTCGCCCAGGAATTCGAGGACGGAGAACATATGGTCGCGTGCGCGAGCAAGCAGCTACACAAAGAACAACGCTCGTACTCAGCAACCGAGCTCGAGTGCCTCGCGGTTGTCACTATGATAAGAAAATTCCGAGTATACCTCTTGGGACGTCACTTCACCTTGCATACGGATCACAAGCCGCTCCAGTGGCTTCTCACATTGTCGGAACCCAAACCGAGATTGGCGCGATGGATCATGGAGATCTCAGAATATTCCTATTCTATCCGCCACGTACCGGGCAAGTCTATATCCCATGCCGACGCACTGTCTCGAGTTACATCCACGGTATCCATGCTCGAACCAGAGACCGAATATGAGCCCACTTGGGACAAAAATAGAATAGCGGCTGAGCAACGAACCTGCAAAAGTCTCGAACCCTTCTTTAGGCTCGCCCGTCAGAATGATTCGGAATACTTCGTAGACAAGCAAGGCGTGCTATACAAGATCACGGCAAGACCGCCTGATGCGGAGTACGTCATATGTGCACACCGACGTCCATGATAAAACACATACTCCAACAGTGTCACGACAACCCCCTTGCAGGTCACCGTGGACTAGCAAAAACCTACGAAATAGTTAAAGACAATTCTTCTGGTCGGGAATGTACCGTGACACGGAAGCGCACGTTAACGCCTGTCCTCACTTGTAAGAAACAGAAGGCCGTGAGGGGACTATTCCACTACAGCCTGTAACAGAAGCGACCTATCCCTTTGAGAAAATAGCCCTGGACATCGTCGGGCCCCTTAGGCAATCCCGCAGAGGCAACAAATACATCCTTACTTGCCAAGACTATTTTACCAGGTACCCGGAGGCTATTGCCATTCCGGATCAATCCGCCGAGACGGTTGCCCGTGCCTTTGTGGAGCATATCGTCTGTAGACACGGGTCCCCTAAATTTCTTTTAACGGACAGGGGCGCCAACTTTACCTCCCGGTTAATGGAACAAGTATGCGAACTATTGAAAATTCGCACAATTTTTACCTCCCCGTACAACCCCTCGGCGAACGGCGACTCGAGCGGGCCCACCAGTCCTTCGCATCCGTAATTTCGCATTACGTTGCGCAAGACCACACAGACTGGGACGACCACCTGAGTTTCGCTTTATTTGTGTACCGGAACTCGAAACACCGGTAACCGGGTTTAGTCCAGCTTACCTCGTTCACGGGCGGGAACTCCAAATGCCTTGGGAGGGCATTCTCAGTCCCCAGCCTCCATCATACGCCGAAGAGCCTCCGTACCACGACGTTCTACAAAGGCGGCTCCAAATA
>JAHLJT010002364.1:0-19128 GCA_031308135.1 Acheta domesticus
GTCTGTCAGCCCCACAAGGTCACGCCGCGCTCCCCCCTGCAAACGCCTGGTCGGGAAAGGGAAGGGATTTTAGTACTTGAGGATACGAAAAATATTCACAAAACTGTTGCATTTTTTCCTGAACTCTCCTTTCCGTCCTGATCCATTTTCAGATATTTTGTGTTTCTTAGGGATTGAAAATACGGATTTGTCTTAAGTAGTATTTATTGAAATAAGATTATTTCTATCCCTAAGTTATTATTATATTCTTATTAACATTGAAATTGATTGCTCAAAATACGCTATATTTTGTACAGTTTTAATTATTTATTCTTATTGTGCTTTGTTTCAAGATCCCATTAATACGTATCTTATGAAACCCCATTAAATAGAGTTGAAGTCATAAACAATTTTATTACGATACAAACTTACGACAAATCCTTATTTCCATCCTTTAATTCCTTCAATCAAAGAAAGTCGAAAATCTGAAAATGCGGAAGGATGGAAAGCACGTTCAGGAAAAAACTGCAATGGTTTTGTGGAGTATTTGAAATATGTTTCGTATCTTCTAATCTCCCTTCCCTTGCTCGGGCGGGCGTTGCCTCGCGCCGCTCGGTGAAGACATGTGATACGCTGTGCGGAACTCTTCGCACTTCGTGGACATCATTCGGCAACAAAACTAAGCGAGGGTGACTTGCTGGTCAGCTTTGACGTGACATCTTTGTTCATCAAAGTTCCGGTAAACGAAGCCGTGGAAGTGATGCGTCAGAAATTACAGGAAAGGAGCCAGCCGACAGAATGGGCAGAATGGGCCTTCTGCCTAAATTTCACCTTCTTCCAGTACCAAGACCGGTTCTACGCCCAAGTGGAAGGAGCGGCTATGGGCTCGCCTCTGTCACCCATCGCTGCCAATCTATTCATGGAAGCGTTTGAGACAGAGGCTCTACGGAACGCCCAAAATAAACCATCTCTCTGGGTTCGGTACGTGGATGACACATTCGTAATTTGGCCTCACGGACCGGAATTATTAGAAGAATTTCTACGGTTCCTCAACAATATCCATCACAACATCAAGTTTACTATGGAGACGGAAGTGAACAACTGTCTGCCTTTCTTAGATGTTCTCGTCAGCAAACGGGATGATGGCACCTTGGGACACTCAGTCTACCGAAAACCGACCCACACAGACAGATACCTGCACGCAGATTCGCATCACCATCCGTCCATAAAACTAGGTGTACTAAAGACACTGACCACCAGAGCTGTCAAGGTATGCGACGAGCGCTCTCTTCCTAAAGAACTACAGAAACTTGAACATACGTTCAGAGCCAACGGCTATTCCCGGACAGCGATCAAAAGAGCACTTTCCTGTGCTACGGGCCACCCGAAGGTTGCGGCAATGCCGACGGTCGCGGTGTCTCCGAGGGCCGCGGCAACGGCGAAGGTCACCACGCTTCTTCGGAGACAAAGGAAAGTGATCGCACTCGATTAGCCGTGCTTCCTTACGTCCGCAGCGTCACGGATCAAGTGGGAAATTATTACAGAAAAACAACATCCGCAGTGTTCTCTGCTCCGACAAATTGCACAACGCCTTAGTACGCATTAAAGATGCGTTACCACCTCTCCAGTCGGCAGGTGTATACGAAGTTCCCTGCAGCTGCGGCAGAACAACATATAATGCTGGACGAGTACAATATCATGTCACTGCCCTGAGGAAGCCTACGAAATGTTAGGCGAAACGTCGGCCTCCCTGCCAACGACGCGGCGTCACCCGAACAGCCGAGAAGTATTCAAAATGTCCGTTAAACCCCAGTCGCAAAAATCAAAATTAATCAAAAAAATGCTTATCTAATATATGACAATATGTACATCATTGGATTCGTCTTTTTACGCTCGTCATGGTGGACTGAAAAAAATATGTATATTTCCATTGAAAAAAACAAAGTTACCTAAACAATCTCGTAAAATACAAGTGATAAAATAGAAATTAATGCACATATCTATTAGCCTCTTCCCCTCATGCACTTCCGTGAAATCTGCATTGCAATACTTCAACCGTTCAAAAGTTACAGGAGGTGCTAAAGTTACGTGACTCAACATGTATATTTTTGTTTGCGACGTACCGGAACAATGATGCGAGAGGTACCGCATTTTCGATGCAGAGTTGTCAGCTTTGGTGGAATTCCACTTTTTGGGCTGGAAAACGGTTCCGTCTCTCCCGCGGAACCAGTGTTGCCAGACGTACGATTATTATTGTACATGTAAGATTATCGTACAGATAAAAGTACAATAATACATGCCGATGCTCAGTGCGAGCGGGTTTTCATTAGTCAATTTGTCAAAAACAAAAATGCGCATTCGTTTGAATACATCGACGATAACTGGTGTTTTGTTGAGCAGTAAGGATATCAATGGCAAGCACCGAAATAGTGCTGCCAAAATTTTGATATTACAAAATCAATGCTTAGCCGAATGATACGGATAATATATATCCTAAAATCAAAACTGAAATACTAGAAGAAGAACTCAGTGATGAAGATTTTTAAAATTAAAATTGTGTTAATGTTTGTTACGTTGTCATTTTTATATTTTAAGAGATGTCATTATTATGTAAGTGACTGATCAGAGTTGATTCTAAGTTACTAAAAAAACTTCTGTTCAACTGAAACGCCACTATATATTTACTACTGTGATATTGTCATTGGGTTGGCTGTACTGACGCCACCACGAATCCAGATACACAGCAGAGGAAATGGACGTTTTCAAATAATAGTTCAGATGTTAGTAGCGCAGAAAGTGCAATATTTCAGTACTACATAGCTGTATCCAATAACACGGGAAAGTATGTGCCGTTGTAGCACCACTATTTGGACTTGTGACTTCCTTGAAAAACTTGTATTTTCCGTGTTGATTTCAAACCAACTGTATTATCCGGTTTGTTGCATATTAATTTATTGGGGTTAGTCTTATGAGCAGAAAAATATTCGTTTGCGTATACCTTACAATGCGTATACCTTATTTCACAATTGAACATTAGAAAACGAGGATGGTGTGTTTCTTGTGAATAAAAGGTTTCATACTTCAATTTTGAAGTCAAGTTTCTTTTGTCGAAGTTTCTTTGGATTGCGAGAGTGCTTCTCCAAACGAACTTAACACCCACGAAACTTTCTGAAGGTCATACTAAAACCAAATGTAAGTTGGGAAGATATTGTGTTCAAGGACACTGGGTTCCTTTTAAAAATTTTAATTGAAAAATTGTCGTGGCATTGAAATGTTTTATCCAGAAACTCAATCATTTTAAAGTTTATTCAAACACGTTTTTGTTACTTAAGAGCTCGTTTTAAGAAAATTACATTGACTCCTAACATTTTAAGAATTAATTCTTTCTTTTACTTTAATTTGTTCTTTTTTTAGCAGGTGGTTAATAAAAAAAATAATAAAATATTTAACTTGCGTGAAGATTTCCACAAATAAAAAATAAACATTTGTCATTTATATTATTAACAATATTAACGATAAAAATTATTACAATTTTGCAAATAAGATCACTGGGATGGGATAGACATAATATCGTCAGTAGTGTAATAAAAAATTAGCAATTTTGAAAAAGATATCAAAATTGTCGTGCTAGAGAATGGCACAGACTTTCCCGTATTCGTTTTCTATATCCTCGGGTCTTCGCGCGCTATTCGGAATGGCCACAAACTCTTTCTTGCCAGTTGTCATCTATCACCGCCAAAAGTATATTTTTCTGTCATTTTCTTAATTTCTCGGTTTCCTATTGGTAGTGCAGAAACATTAATTTTAGAATATTAAAGAACACAAAACCCTAGTCATAAATGGCAATTTTCTTTTAAAAATTATGTGCCGTTTAAGAGAAAATGGCGTATTAGCGCTACCACAAATGCGAAATTTGAAGCTCATTTTCACAGAAAATATTTGAGTTTTCAAAATACTTTATTTGAAGTTATTTGAAGCACTTACACTCACAAATATAATAATTTTTACAAATTGCTGGTAATGTGCATATTAAAGATGTGAGAGATGTTTAAAAAAATTACAATTATGTAATTTTTGAGAAAACAAAAAAATAACTCAAAATAAACTTTACGCTATACTAAAGAGTGTAATTGGCACTATCCATTACAAAAGTTTCAAGAAAAAATTTGCAGCCATATATGAGAAAATGGCGTTTGAGCGTTTCTGAAAATGCGAAATTTTGAGCTACTTTTCACAGAAAATGGTTGTTTTCGAGAAACTTTACGTGACATTATTTAAAGCACATGTACTCGTAAATATAATAATGTAAAAAAATTGCCGGTAATGAAAATATTATCGACGTGAGAAACATGTGAAAAAATTTACATTTTTGTAATTTTTGAAAAAACCAACCTATAGAGCAATATGGCTTTTATGTCATCTGATAGAGTACATTTACCTCTATCCCTACCAAAAGTTTAAAGAAAACATTTGGAGCCGTTTTTGAGAAAATCTTGTTTTTGTAATTTTTTAAAATTGCACATATTGCACGAAAACTACTAAAATTTTGAAAAACATTTACATGACCTTTATGAAAGGACTCAATATGCAGAACAAATTTTATTTGAAGAAAAAATCTCTATCTTCAATTTTGTAGTTGGAGAAAGACGCCGAAAAAAATTCAAACTTTCACAATTTCGAAAATGTAGAGTTATCTGTGAAAATCGGACCTATGCCATGTAATAAGTGTATTTTACTCTATTCATACAAGAAACTTTAAAAAAAATTTCTAGCCGTTTTTGAGAAAATTTTGAAAATCCCCGGGGGGCTTCGTATAAAGTACCTCCCACATTTTTGAAGAATGTTTTTCAAAATTTCAAAGCTTCGACTAGAACCAGATCGACTGGGGAATATCCATTTTGGAAGAAATCGTACGCATTGTTTAGGCGCTAGCAGTGTTGACATGGACGAACGGACGGACAGACGGACGTTTTCCTTTCAATTGGTTTTTCGGTATCAAGAACCTAGAAAGCAGGGTTTCTGGCTACACCACGTGATTAGGGGATTTTTTCTTAATTTAGCAACTGGTTTTATCCACTTATTCGTTTTCATGGCCCGGCAATTAATTTTTTTTCCGCCGAAAATTGACCATTTTTTTCGCGCAGCATTACATAACTTTCCCTATACTACGTATATCACTCCGTGTATACGTACGTATACGGGAAAGTAAAATGAAGACAATTATGTTTTTGCAATATTTCCAATGAGGGTTTGCCTAAGCCTAATTGTCTGAGCAATATTAGCAATTGCAATTTGGCAACGATAATTACTAGCAACATCCGATAGTGATTTTGAATTGATTAACACCACTGTATTCATTCACTTTTTTCTATAAAAAAGTGGGCGATTTTATTTCCATGACACGTAATAAAATGTGTGCATTGCTTGCATTTCCATAATAAAGGTGTAGTAATGTCAAAATACAAATTTAAAAAAATATGAACATGAATTTCAATGTGCTGGTTAGGAAATATCTACATTACGTAATGTGATATACCAGAATACGATGGATTTTATTTAATGATGTTAGTTAGACATGGGGTAGATAAATGGGGATTCAATATGGCGGTATGGGCCTTAGCAACGGCGGCGCAGAGGTTGGCAAGGTCAACAAACTATACGCGGGCCCTGATGACGTCAGGACGCCGGCTAGATGGCTGAAGAACCTAAGAGGGAATTGGTGCAAAAACGAATGACTGTCTGAGGTCGCGGCTACTTGGATTTGTAAGAGACGCACGGGTTGGCTATAAAAGATCAGATAGTCTAATGTTGCCGCCGTGTTTTGAAATAATAGAAGGATGGACGCCGACCGAGCCATGAAGGGTTTAAAAATGCATTAAACAGGACATTCTGACTCGGGGTGTCGTAGAGTGAAGATCGTACATTCTGACTCGGGGTGTCGTAGAGTGAAGATCGTACATTCTGACTCGGGGTGTCGTAGAGTGAAGATCGTACATTCCGTCTCTGGGTGTCGTGGAGTATAGATCGAACATTCTGACTCTGGGTGCCGTAGCGTAAAGATCGTTTGTAGGCAATATAGTGGGAAAGTGAGACTTGTATAGCTTGTTTTCGGACTTTGTCTTGTGAGAGAAGTGATAGTTGTTTTCGGACTTTGAAATAATTTACCAGAAGTGATTTTCGGAGGACTTGTTCAGATTTCGGACATTGCAGTTGGACTTCAATAGTCTACATAACCGGTGGGAGGAGAGTTAGGAACCGGGAGCGTCGGACAAGACTAACAGATAGTTTAGGCAGTGTGGACTGGACGTGTCAGCGGCGGCGCAAGACCGGAAGAGAGAAGCGGAACTTGGAATTAACAACGGCCAAGTGAGAAGCGACTACGGAGCGTTGGCATGCAAAAACGGTAAAAAAAATACTGCAGTATAAAAGAGACAATTTATTCAGAAGGGGTCATGACCATCTAATTAATTGTTTTAATTTAAAAGTTAAATAAATTGTTGAATTTTGTTCTTTGGAAAAGAAAAGAGTTTTTTCATTTGTCAATCATAATTTTTAATTAGTTGAAAGCATAATTATTACATTTCAGATTCCACGCCATACTGTATAGTTGGCAGATCAGGTAATCGGCTATCGAGGCGATAGCGAGTATTTGTATCCGGACCCATCGACCCAAGCTAGCTGGATGTTTAGATAATTTTTGTTAAATCAGATAGAAAAACTTTGATAGTAATTCATGTAACCTGTTTCTGGCGCCCAAATCTTAATAAATTTGGAACAGGACATGATTACAGCCACGCTTTTGATGAGACGTGAGAATGGTATATTTCAGTAAATGTATTATATTGTTTTTTCCCCACAAATTATTATGTAATAACAGTGTTCCTTGCTTTAGAACCATTAACATTTTAAAATATTTTATAAGAAATAAATCTCTTCGTACTATTAATTCAATCTGACGTAAAATTCCTCACAATAATAGATACGAGAATTTATACTTAATTTTCACGGTAAAGAATTCGACAAAAAATGCCATTGCGTGGTTCGTCACGGTCCACAGGACTGATAGGGCCAGTGTCCAGTGCAATTGTGTGTGTGTGTGGGTGGGGGGTTCTCGCGCCCGCGCTCACTAATCCGTTTCGTCTGCATACACTCTCCTCTTACCTCCTCTTACTCCCTTCGCCCTTCCTTTTACTGCCTCTCTCTCCGGTAGCGAAGCAGCGACACCCACGTTGTTCACCTCAAAATTGCTTCACCCCTTTGAGATAACGAGGAGGAAAATCTTCGAAGAGAGGAAGGGGGAAGTGTCTGAATCTTGGCGCAAAAGCCAATAATAAGAGCCGCTCTGCCTAGACTCCAGGATTGGTCAAGTGCCCAGGCGTGGTTGTCCAAGCTGTGGAAAGGCCACATTTGGCTGCACAGGACATCATTCATATTGTGTGATATCGGGTGTACATCAAGCGAAAGGAAACACATGACGCTTTGAGCTTTAAAAGGCAACGAAGCGAATGCGCTCACTGCATACCTATACGGATGGTTGGGTCTACAAATGGCTTTCAGAGCGGAAAAGGGAGGAAGCAGCAAGGGAGATCAACTCTTGACAATGAATGCGGTACTGACAGAGACAATGAAATGCGTTCCATCTTGTTAGATAGTTTACATACGAAAAGTGAAATAATATCATTCTTTTAGGATAATTAATGAACTTCATTCTGTACGTTTATGATTTTTATTCGTTCTCAATAGAATTCCCTTCATTTAATATTCAAAAATATTGCGCTACCAAGTTAAATTAAATAAACGTATATTGTAATGAGTAAAATACTCTTAGTAATATTATGAGAGTCTGCATCAGTTGGGGTTGGAATGAAGTAATAGTTACTGGGACAATTAACCAAACAAGAAAATACTAGAAATTTAGAATTATTATTCATTAAGTAGCATTTTATGTGATGAAAGAGAAAATTTCGAAATAATTCGTGAAGAACAAAATGAAATTAAACCTGCAAATTTATTCTAGCGAATTTTACAGAATTTCAAATTCATACACCGACCACAATATACAGGGAGAGTGGGAATGCCAATGATACAGTTTAGTTTATAGAAAGGTCCTTTGAATCGAAAATGATCCTTGAAATCAAAGGTGAGTGTAGCATTAATGGTATTATATGTTAAAGAATCATTCCAAAGAGATTTAACTTATGAGGGGAGGAAGGCAGGCAGAAGGAAGAGAAAGGGAGCGAGTAATTGAGCGATGGAACGAGGAAGAGAGCGAATAAGTGGGGAAGGGAGAGAGTGAGTGTTGAACGGAGGCGAGTGAAGAGGGGGAGAGAGCGAGAAAGGAAAGGAGTAAGTAGAAAGGGTGCGAGTGTGGGTGAGAGAGAGTGAGAGTGGCTGGGAGCGAGTAATGAAGTGAGAAGTTGGGAGGGTGCGAGTGAGAGAGGAAGAAAGCGAGCGTGTGAGGGAGAGAGCGCATAAGGAAGAGAACGAGTGAAGTAGAGAGTATGCGAGTGAGGGGAGGGTGAAAAAGAGCGTGTGAAGGTGGGAGGTAGCGATAAGGAAGGAAGAGAGGGAGATATGCATAGTGAGTGAGTGAGGGAGAGAGCGAGTGGGGAAGGGAGGACGGAAGCGAGTGAAATAGAGTGGGGTGCGAGTGGGAGAGGGACAAAATTAGTGAGTAGGGGAGGGAGGGATGGAAAGAGCGAATAAGAAAGGGAACGAGTGAAGTAGGGAGAGTGTGAGTGAGGGAAGAAGGAAGCTGTTGAGTGAGGAAGCGAAGGAACTATCGAGGGGGGAAGGGAGCGAGTAGATGGAGGGAGGATGCCAGTGAGGATGGGAGGAAAGTGAGTGGGGAAGGGAACGAGGTAGGAAAGGAAGATAGGCAGTGTGACGGTGAGTGAGAGGGCCCGAGTTCGTGGCTGCGCCAGTGTGCTCACCCCGTGGCGTGGCGTGACAGGTGTCGTGTGTGGAGCCGCCGGGCCGTTGGCCAACTGCTCGCTGACGCGGGGCGGCCTGGTGGCGGAGCCGGCGGCCGGCACCGACCCGGGCGCCGCCTGCCTCTACCCGTCGTTTGTGTCGTTCGGCTGCGTGCTGGTGCTGGCGGCCGGCGCGCTGCCCATGCAGCTGGGCCACCTCGCCAAGGCGGCTCTGCTGGCGCTCCTGGCGGCCGCGCACTGCGTCGCCAACCTCACCGTGCTGGCGCCGGCGCTCGCCTGCGAGCAGGCTGCCACCATGCGCAACTGGCCCAAGTACGCATACATTGTTTCCGTCATTCAATATTTTGTGGTTTCGGGCGCGCCAACTGGTGCAGTTATTCGTCCCGCAAATGTGGAGCGTCTTATATCCTGGAAGTGGGAGGTATTCCACCCGATATACCGTGAGATCTGGCTCAATCTACACATCGCCTGGCGAAGGTTTCCATTCCAATATCCGACATAGGGTCCACGTCAGACGGGGCAAGCAGTCCGTTAATGCTTCTACAATTTATCAGAGAAACTACGAAAAATATAGATCAACGGTAGCCGTGCACTGAAATTAGCCGTCAAAAAACAACTGTCGGGACTCGACCCTAGGACCTTTCGATCAGATACACAGCAAAGGAATAAACGATGCCTTGAGCCATCTGAATTAAGTATGTAGCCGCGCATCTTTCCGTTATTCTTCGGGGCTGCATCAAAGCATTGGACACTCATTTCGTTTTTGTGGCCCATTAACTGATAAATAGAAAGCTAACATTACCAATGTCTACCGATGTACCCATTCTCTTTTGAGTTGTGAAAATGTGCAAATAGGTACTGATGTATTGATTTAATCGTTACCTAAAAATCGATAATTATCGATGAACATGATAACGAAGTTCACAATTTATTTTTGTTGGTATCGTTTGGTAAATTTTATGAAACGCAAATTTATTATTCATTAATATTTTTATCAATTTTGAATTCACAGATTCAACCACTGAATTCCCTATAAATGAAAATAACCTTTCTTTGAAATACCTTTAAATTAAATTTTCCCTAATAGTTAAAAACATTTATAATAATGTGTCGTGGAGATTCTGATACTATTAAGAGAGTGGCCGACAACCCGGCTGTGTCCAGAACGCGCACTTTCATTAACTTTGAATCGTTAAGTTCACACGTTATATTGACACTATTGAACAGAATATATTTGGTATTATAATTCAAATGTATTTTTTACTGTATTTTTAACGAGAATCACTACACATCTTGCATTAATGACAATATTAAGATTTACGAATCGTGGAATTACAAAATTGTTCTTTACCTAATAGTTTCACGGTATATTTTATGAGGCGATTCACTTCACTCACTCTTATTTATTTTTTATTGTTTATAATACTTGAATTACAAATTTCAAACAATGTCATTGTTCTTAGATAAAACAATTAGCACTAACCGTAATAATAATTAATGAAATCATAATAATAAACTGAAGTTACTCAAACTTAAATTTAAGTTGCTTGTCCTAAAGAAATAAATAACTTATCGTATAGTAAGAAATATATAATTATTGTAGCATTGCTCTCTTTGTCTATGATAATTCCTTTAGTTTATAAGGGCATGTTTCAATTAAGTAATTTTTAGTGCTTTTTTGAATGTAGTTTTGCTTAACTTCTTAATATGGTTAGGTAGTTTGTTGAAGAGTAACGCATTTTCCTATAAGGATCCTTCTTTGTGGAGGATTTTGCAGAGTACATCCTGTGATAGATTTCCTTTCCTCTAGTGCTATATTGATATACACATTTATTTTGAGTAACGTGACAGTTATTGTTTTTCATGAGCATAATGATCCTAAATGCATAAATTGCAACAACAGTTATTATTTGTATTTTTTGTAAAAATGTTACAAGATTGGTTAGGATGCAGCTGGAAAATGCATCTCAGAACTCTTTTCTGTATTATCATAACCCTGTCCATGTTCCCTACACTTGTTGCTCCCCATATTTCTATGCCATGCTGAATGTGAGGGTATATAATGCCGTAATATGTAGTAATGAGCATTTTCACTGTCATACATTTTGAGAGACTTCTCTGTAAGTAAATGTTAGAATCAATTTTTTGGCATATGGCATTAATGTGTTCGTTATATGTTAGATTTTGGTCAATGTGGATTCCAAAAATTTTATGGTTTTGCACTTAGTGCACATTTTGATTGTTGATATCAATATTTATTTGTAATTTAGGTTTTGTTTATGATGACTAAATTCCATCATATATGTTTTGTTTATGTTTAGGTTTAGATTATTATGTCGTAGATAACTGGACATTTGATGCATTGTATCAGTCATATTTTCTTTTAATGCTATTATGTTTTTATTACTACAGATTAACGTTGTTTCATCTGCGTATGAGATCAGTTTATTTTTTAATGTTGGAATGTTGTTCATGTATATTATAAATAGTAGTGGTCCCAGTACTAATCCTTGTGGGATTCCTGCTGTAACCAGAGCAAATTTAACTTTATTTATGAATTTTTCTGTTTCGTAGTACATTTGAACACTTTGTATACGTTCTGTTAAGTATAACTTTAGTAATTTATGAATATTACCTTTTATTCCATAGTGATCTAGTTCTTCAAGAAGTAGTTTATGTGAGACACTGTCAAACGCCTTCGATAAGTCCTTAAATATACGTGCAGTATAAAAGTTATTTTCTAGATTATTTATTATATCATGAATAAAATCAGTAACTGCAGTAATAGGTGGATTTATCCTTCCTAAATCCATGATGTTCATTACTTAACAGGTTGTTCTTTTCCAAAAAAATTTTAGATTCTGACTGCTATTACTTTCTCTAATAGTTTTGCAAAACATGACGGAAGAGTTATTGGTCTATAGTTTACGACTTCAGTAGGATTACATTTTTTAACTATAGGTCGTACAATACTAATTTTCACTTGAATCCGGAAAAACACATTCATCTAGCGAGTTGTTAATTAGGTGAATTAAAATATTATAAAAGAATCTTGCATTTTTTTATATTTCTGGAGTACTATCATCCCATCCACTTGTTTTACTATTATTTAGATTTTCAATCAGTTTTTTAAATTCTGAGGCATCTGTTCTGAACAGATACATTGAATGTTAAATTCTGGAATTTAGGACACATTTCATTACAATGATGTATTTCAGTACCTGTGCTTAGGAAAATGGTTATTAAACAGTTCACAAATTAGTATTGGATCACTCACTAAACTTCATGGTACAGCTTTATATTATTGTGTTTAGTTTATTTGTTTGCCTGTATTATTTACAATATTCGATTAATACTTTGGATTTATTTTTCGCATTTTCAGTTTTGTTAATAATTGTTTGCTTTTGCACTTTTTAATTCCTTTTCAATACAATTTTCTGTAACCTTTATAGCGTCCTTTATGTTCATTTCATTTTAGTGTATTTAAATAGTGAGTATGATCCTTTCATTTTTTCTAACTTCAATAACTGTATTTGTTAGTTTAAATTTTCCATTTGTTTGATGACTGCTAGTTTTTTTTTAATTGGACATGTATAATTTAGATGATTTTGTAATATTTAAGAAATGCATTCCATTTGTTGCTCGAGTTTTTGTTCCGTGTAAACTTCTGAACATTCTTCACTTTTGAGTGATTCACAGAGTTTAGAAAGGTTTTTATCTGTGTAGTGTCTTATAAATGAGAATTTTATATTTGTTTTGTGAGGTTTATAGTTATGAACATCAATTATTTGCCGTTTGTGGTCAGAGATATGAAAATATAGATTATATGTTGCATAGTTTCTTTGTTTTATGTTGGTTATTACATGATCAATGGCACAACTAGAGTTTTCTGTAATTCGGGTAGGTCCAAGTATAATGTCATGCATGTAAATTCCCTCAATTATATCCCCTTCGTTTATTTTCTGTTAATGTCTATATTTAAATCACCTAACATTACTATTTTATTATTATATTTATTTAGTTTATTTAGTAGCTCTTCAAGCTTTTTCAAGAATTCTGTAGTGTCTGCATTTGGAGATCTGTATATTCCCACAATTTTAATTACTTCTCTTTCTGTGTTCAAATTAATACCAGCTACTTCAAGAACCAATTCATCACTATACTTATTTATCTATTTAATTTCTTCACATATTACATTTTTTAGTATATTGTTACTCCCCCACTTTTATGTGTTAGTCTACAGTAATGAGTGTTAATGTCTAGTTTTCAAGCTTGTATGTTCCAATTTCATCAATATTTAAACTGTTCTGTAAAGACACATACCCAACCTCCTATATCTTGTAATGTAGTTTTCTATTTGCTCACACTTATTACTAATATATTGCACATTCTGGTGAAAGATCCTCAAACCATCTACTTTCCTTAAACCATCACAGGCTGTATCCTACATTTCCATCTGCATTTTTAAATTATAATATTTATCCTGTTGGTCATAGCACTAGAATATCCTTGCTTTTGTAAGGAAGAGCAATGGGTTTGGGTTGGCTCAAGATTTTATTGTTAATGAGGGAGATCACTTGTATAATTATTTCTATATTTTCACTGTTGTTCAGGTGTAATCATCGCGAGTATATCTTCTTCTGGGTATTCTCAGCTTTCAATATGGAAGTGTTTTTCAGGTGTTGGCAGGGAAGCTTCTAATTGATGTGTTGCATGCTTTCACAGTTTCATTCACATAAGACTCTTCATTAAGATCATGCCTTTTTGGTATGTTAACAACTAGCATATTAGTGTGTGTCATCTTAGCTAGAGTTTGTTTTAGTGTAGATATAACTTTTCCCTGTCATTCATTGCTACATTGTTCGAACCAACTGCAATTACCACCAAGTCTTTGTCATTTAAGTCCTTACAATCACTGGCAGTGGAGATTACAACTTCTTCAGTAGGTTCCACATCCTTGGTCCTTGGTATTATTCGTAGCAAATTGCTTAGATTTCTACCATTACTGTCAGCATATTCTCTCTTTTTTCCCATTCAGTTTTGAACTTAGGTTTAGGTTATTTGTGGTGTTTTCGTACACGATTTCTGGTGGTTACTTCATTTTCCTTAGTTTTTGCCCTAGTTCCTCCATTTGCCCTAGTTTTTGTTGTGTCGGCTTAATGGATCTTGGAGAGCATTAAATTTGTTATGACATTCAAAACCAACAGAGATTTTTTGGTTTAAAAGTTGACTCTGCAAGCGGCGAAGGTTGTGGATGATGCCAATCTGAGTTGGATTGGGACTCACCTGTGCTAGTTTTGATTTTCTTAGCTTCTCTTTTTTCTGTTCTAAGGCGCATATATTACACTCATCTTGCTGAAACACAGAACCGCAAAGTTCATAGTAATATTTTCCAGAATGATCTGTACATTATTATTTTTTGCTTGCGAATACGTGGGAATACTCTAGCGTTCAAATACCCTTCCTCCAGGAATAAACCTTGCAATTATTTACACATTACTGTTTGAAAGCAAGTGGATGGTAAGTTGGTAATCACAAAATATTAACGAATGTAAATAGAATATATTCGTAATGCAGAAAGCAAATTAGTGTCATGTAAGAAGATGTAAGTATATGAAGTGTCTGTGCTTTTCGTGCATTGATTCATGTTTGGTCTCTTACAGGACAACCCCTGTTGCTTACTCCCTGTGTGCTGCTGGCAGCCGGCACAGTGGCACTGGCCCTCTACGCGAGATACGTAAGTCATTTAGCACCACAGACGTGCCCCTCTAATTAGTAGTATTAACAATAATATTGAAATTGTTTTTCTTCCTGTTGATCCTGGTTTTATGTTGGAGATATGTAGATGGTAAGCTTTAAATAGGTTTGGACCATAGGATCAATCGTAAGTATATTTCGAGAATTAAAACTTTTGTAGTTTATACATTTATTGTTATCTCGACGTTTCGCACATTCATCATGTGATTTGTCTAGGGCAATACAGATATTCAAGAAACTGTTGACAATAGCACAGACAATACAGTTTAACATAAAACCAAAGAATACCAAAATATTAAAATCACTATTTACAATTTGGTGTTTACATCAGAGCACAACATATTTCATAATAAGTTTCTAAAAACGTTGAAACGTTCTGTTCAACTTTGTGGTTAGTGGTATTCCTGAACATCATCTGGCCAACTAGCTTGACACAAGTTGTTTTTAAATTAGTTACAGATTCGTCAGAGTTTTCATGTACATTTAATACAGAAAATATTTTTTAAATAGTCACAGGTACAGTTGCCGACACATAAAATGGGTAACGGCCAAATTCAGAAGTCCCTGTCTTTCTGCGCGTTCTGGCACACTGTACGGAGAATAACGCTATCTGGTTCTTTCATAGTAAACTATTACAAAAGAACATTCTGAACCAACTGCCAACGACTCAGAAGCGATAGGCTAGATTTCCCGCAATCATGATCTCTAGCATAAACATTCCCTATGATAAGCGTGTTTATGCGAAGGGTTGAGAGTATTGGCGTAGATGGCATAGGGGGCGGGGGTAGTCGCCTTCGCGTCGTGGTGCAAACCATTCAATCGGCTTCAAGAAATATATCAATAATGATAATTTCATACATTACGACATAAAATGTTCAGCATATGCAATAGAATTAGTGGATTTAAAAAGTTTAGTTACATTTTTCACATAATCCAGGTTTTACTTGCGAAAAATCAAGTGAATATTATCCCTCTTTTACGCAAACCAACAACGCAAAACAACTTCAGTACGTGAACGAATATTAGGGATCGGAGAAGAAATGAAGTGTGCGAAGGTGGCCCCAGGATCGGAAATTAATTGGGAAATTTTTGGCGAACTAATAGTGTTCAAATATCATTGTTTACGAAATTAAGATTTTTGCAACAATTCAACTAGGTATAATTTTGCATCTCTTTGTCAAAATTGTTGTTTTGCAATATTCCCCTCAAAGACAATTTGAGGATCCTCCCGGTCTGTATAGCGCACGTTTAGGAATTGTTTATAAAACTGTTAATTGTTGCGAAATGTTAATTCGGTGTTTTCGGTTCTGAACACAAGGAACCGTTCCCGCTTCAGAATTGCAAAAATTGGAAATCGTCTATAACTGCAAATTTTGCGAATTTCTTTCATTGTCTTTTCTAAACTGCCTTTAAACGAGATACGAAATTCCTCAATCTGATCGGCGCTTTCGCCTTTAGTTTTCGAGATATGTAATTGTTTATAAGAAATTCACATGTCATGACAGCTCCCATTTCTTTGGAAATCAATTTTTTCGCAGTTCCGTCACAAATCTAGCCTTCAAGCCGTTTTCCAAATGCAACGTGCATTGAGCGGCACTCTTTCCATGCGACCCTGACACCACAATGCTATTTGAAACTACCTTCAGAATGCTGAACGAGAGTCGAGAACGGAATTTTGTAGTCATATAAAAAGGAACTAGTGTTGTAACATATGTTACGTCGAGTCAAAATCATGAAAACTTAAGTTCTTACAAATGTTCCCTAAATACGTAAATGCCAAGAAGCTCATCATGTTGGAACGCACAAATTCTCTGAACATATGAAAGAATTGCTAATTTCAACAACGAAGCCCCTACCTTATAAAGTAATAAAATCCACAATTTCTTTAATTTATTATGTTTTTTAAATGCGTCCCGTGTCTCAGAAAAGCAAAGATTAATACTATCATTTAAACTAATTATAACCATTGTTAGTAAATTCCTTTTCAAATTTGTTGTGCGTTTGTAACGCGTCTACAAGCCCTTCAGAGGGCATTGAGCGCTTGGTACAATCCTCCTTAAAACCCTTTTTTTTAATGTCATTCATCGTCATTCATTTTCATTTATTCCTTCGGCCACGCCATGTGCACATTTCCTTTTAATCGTTGATAGAGAATCACGTGAAGTTAGTATTATTAACAACGGACTTGTAAAGTTTTATTGAATTTGAAATGACTGCTTGGATATTTTGGGATTTAATGAACGAAATATTGCTAACCGAGTTGGACGCTATAAAAAGTAAACGAAAAATGAGCCAAGTACATCATAATAAATATTTGTGCACAATTTTACGGATATACCGAAATTAAATGAAGTGCACATAAAGAAATTCGTATATAAAATGTATAGCGACGAAGTAAAAAGAATACCATACACAGTATTGATCCATGTAGAAACATAATTAAAGTACTGGACGAAAAAGAAGCGGTATACCACACATTTCAAACAAAATAAAACAGAGCATTCCACGTAGTACTTCTTTATATTCACCCATCAGTGAACCAAGAAGGAATAAAAGATGAAACTTAAATCGCAGGGCCACCTTGTTCGTAGCATACGTAATGTGCGACAATTGGTAACAAGAAGCCTCTCTGTCTACACATTATAGACTTAGAACCACATAAACATAACAAATAAATGTACAAAATTGACGAAACTTTTGAAAGCAATCATTAAATTTGAACCACCATGTAAACAGAAAACCTGTTCAATGCCATCGGTGTAAAAAATGTGGTCATACGAGAATATATTGTAAGGCAACGCCTTGATGCGTAAAATGCCGCACTGAATATTTAGCAAATGAATGTTGAAAGGATACATCATAGCCGACTACATGCGCGCTGAGGTAAAGAAACCACCCAGCCATTACAAAGATTGTCAAGTATACGAAAATTATATAAATAAATAAACGAAAGAGAGAGAAAGAAAGAAATCTCATCATTTAAAAACCACCAAGAAGTCCCCGTTGCCACAGAATTTCGTCCCCTTCCTTCTCCACTCAATCAATACCTTTTTTCGACTCATAAAATTCCCCCAACCTAAAGAATTCCGGCCATTCACAGAAAATTAGCATTTATTGCCCACCTACAAATCCACCCCGCTTCCATATTATCTACCTTTCTGCCCATCATAAATAGACATGTGCAAAGAAATTGAAAGTCCTTCCGAAGATGTACCTACGATTTTCGACACTAGCTTGTTAGCTAGGTCGAATTCAGTCGATGTCTCCAGGAGAATTCTATCGGCCGGGTGCTCTGAACGGTAGTTTTCATTGGTTTCTCCGATCAACACCAGGCGAATGCCGGAGCAGTATCCTAACAAACGGGCCACGAACCGCGCGCGATCTCCTATCCTCTTCCTTGTCCTATCCTCACCCATTACACACACACACACACACACACACACATCAACATGCGCTACACTGCCATATATGCGGAAAGACCGGTATTGCCGGATCCTGGCTTAGGGCTACACCCGGCTGGGGCGGTGCCCTGCTGATGAAAGATACCTGACTGAGAAAAAATCCGCTAGTTGACGCTTGGTCGCCGCCGGATCTCGCCTTCCAGCGAAGGAAGTTCACCGTCACCTCCGGATGACAAAATATGCACTATATCTACAGGACTAATGATCTCATTAGTTTACATGCCGAAATCACTAGCAATCAATCAACCCAAAATTGTTGTGATTATACTTTATTTTGTATTGTGTAAAGACGTCATGCTTGGGTGCAAAAACTTTAATATTGTTAACTGCTCTTAAATGCGAGTTTCTAGTGATCTCTTGGTCGTACCTGTGTATTTGACAGGACAATCTTGGCAAAAAATTTGATAAACAACAGTATATAGCCTGCTGATATGAGGTTTCCTTCTTAATGTACCCTGCATTGCTTTTAATGTAAAAGTATATTAAAGTAAGTATCATGTACGTAAATTATATTTAATGTACACGTACAGTATTTTAAAGTACGTGTGCATTAAATGTAATGTACGTGTACAATTAAATTTACTGTATACGTGTACATTAAATTTACTATACATGTACATTACATTTAATTTACGTACATGATACTTACTTTAATGTACTTTTACATTAAAATTACTGTATGAATGCATGAAATTTACTGTACATGTACTTAAATTTTTAAATTTGTTCAAAGAATTGTCGCCCCGACCGAGATTCAAACCTGGGTCACCTGGTTTACGCCCAGTTGCTCTAACCACTATCCTATCAAGACAACCAATTCTTTGAACATGTTCTTACGCCTGATGAATTGCCCGTTGGGATTTATGCAATTGTCACCTTTTTGGACGCGTTTACGCTCGGAAATATGGCCCCACAGTCGTAAAGAATACTACGTATGACAAATGTATTTCAATATTTGAATTTGTTCCAGGAATAGTCACCCCAACCGGGATTCGAAA
>JAHLJT010002365.1:0-28022 GCA_031308135.1 Acheta domesticus
TTTCCCACTTTCAAATTTTGAGTATGTCAGCGTCTGAGAGCGAGAGTAGGGACGAGGGGAGTGGGAGTGCAAATGCGAGGACGATTGTGGGGCGAGAGCGAGAACTAAGGCGACGGTAAGGGCGAGGGGAAGACCGATAGCGGTAGATAAAGAACGAAGATTGTAGGAGCAAGGGCGAGAGCGCGAGCGGGTGCAAAAGGAAGGGCGGACGGGGCGAGAGCGATTGTAGGGACGAAAGCGATATCGAGAGTGAGGGTAGGAATGAGGGCAAGAGAGCGAGCGCAAGGGTGAGGGCAAGGGTAAGGGCGAAATAGAGATTGAGGGCGAGGGTAGGGTCGAGGAGGAGGGTAAGGACGACGGCGAGTGCGAGGGCGGGGGTGAGGGAGAGGCACGGTGACAGCGATATCGAGGACGAAGGTAGGGACGAGGGCGAGAGTGCGAAGGCGGGGCAAGGTTAAGAGCGAGGGCGAGGGTAGGGCGAAAGATAGATTGAAGGCGAGGGTAAGGACGGTGGCGAGAGGCCGAGAGCGGGGTGAGGGTAGGGGGAGGGTAAGGATGAAGGTGAGAGCGGTGTGAGGGTAGGGGCGAGGGTAAGGAAGAAGGCGAGAGCGGGTGTGAGGGTAGGGGCGAGGGTAAGGAAGAAGGCGAGAGCGGGTGTGAGGGTAGGGCGAGGGTAGGAAGAAGCGAGAGTGGGGGTGAGGGTAGGGGCGAGGGTAAGGAAGAAGGCGAGAGCGGAAGTGAGGGTAGGGGCGAGGGTAAGGAGAAGGTGAGAGCGGGAGTGAGGGTAGGGCGAGGGTAAGGACGAGAGCGAGAGCGGGAGTGAGGATAGGCGCGCGGTGTAGGGGCGAGTGCGATGGTGCATGACGCGTGGGCTCTGGCGTCGCCCTGCCAGATGCGCCGGCGACGAACGCGAGCGCGTGGCGAGCGTCGTGGACGCCTGCGCCAGCCGTGCGGAGCGAGGCGGCGCCCCCACGCAGAGCGTAGTGTAACGCTTGTATATTCTTCCTATGTTTATTTCCCGTTCCGTAGACAATTAACAGATGATGTCACTCACTTCTCTTATAGGGATATACTTGGGTTTATTTCTTGGCGCGTGGGGTCTTGTATTCAAGATGGAATATCTCACGGTATTTCGCGTCGTTTTCGGTCGTACCTCTAGAAGTTGCATGATCACCAGCACAGCTCGATACAGTCGTGATCATGCGACCTTCTAGCATCACGTCCGTAAACGAGGAGAAATACCTTGAGATATTCCATCGTGAAGAGAAGACCCCAGGCGCAAGAATTAAAACCGAACTATAGTAACGGGGTATTTAATAATGATGTAGACAGAGAATTGGTCGTAATTCAACGTTCGTATAATGAATATTGTAACATGCTAATGTAATGAAATACATGAATATTATAACATGTTAAAGTACTGAAGTACATTATAATAAATATTTTGAAAAGAAAATCTACAAGACATTGATAATAAGTATTATACAAATAATAAAATGACTGAAATGTAACTACATTAGAAAATTGGTAGTAATGTCGGATGTTACATAAGAAAATTGGCGGCAGTGGAGGAACGTCGTAGTGGCCAGCGAGATAAATCTGGAGATGGAGGGTGCGATTCTACGTACAAGGGCAGATCGGAAAGTAAGTACAATATTTTTTCCCCAAAATGTAATTGGAAAAAAAATTAAAAATCACCAAAGACCTTACATCTTTGACCTACTTTTTCTACACAGTCACCAACTTTTGTCAAAACATTTCTGCCAGCGTGCTACCAGTTTCAATATGCCCTGTTACGTAGATCAGTTTGGTTGCATATAGACCTCTTGGAAGAATGCACGCCAATCTGAAGATATTGCTGCGGTCCACTCAGTAGTCCCTATACACGCCACGCATTTCCCTGTGAATTTTGCTAGGATTATGCCCATCGGCCCACAAATTCCGCACTACACTTTTCTGCTCTTCACAAGTTGACGACAGTAACATGCGCACCAGTTTTGTTTCGTAGTTCAGGCTACACGCGCTAGACCTTGAATGAAAACAAAATATCCTCTACAGCCCGATCTTTACATTATCTTGTATGTCGTGCAAATCACCATTTCAGTTCAATACCAACAGAGAAAACATTATTCTACCCTCGTATTTGTATTAACTTATTGTGATAAAAGTGAAAACATTCTTTGGCTTATAGAGAAGTAGAATCTGCTCTTACTATCCCAGCTCTTTCATTATACTAAGATGAATTATTATTAAAGGAAAAAACTATTTTTGCCTAAATTTTATGACAAATATTCGCTCCCAACAAAAGTAATATATAATCATCAAATTATTAAGAGGAATATTGGCGCTTACTCTCACCATGTGCCTAGAATGAAGAAATGCTTCCGCAAGAACATGGCGAAAAATTGCTTAATGGTACTTACTGATTATCACACTCAGTTCAAAGAAACATGCCCAAATATTAAAGTTACATTTATGTCGAGAAGGAAAACGAGGGAGCATCTCAGTTGCCCAATAGACCAAAGGAAACTACGCAAAACCGTGATCGAGATGGAAGATCGAACGTTTCTTCCTCTCTACCATTTTCATACCTCTAATTGCGAGTGAAGTCATAAATATTTGTTCTGAGCGGGAGGCTCCGCGTCTAGACATCGGCCTTCGCCGCCGCCGACTTCTCTGCACCGCCCTTCACGCTCTCGCCGACGGCGCCCTCCGCCCCGCCCGCCCGCCCGCCCGCCCGCCCGCCCGCCCGCCCGCCCGCCAGCCCGCTGGACGGCGCGGCGCGGCGCGCCCCTGCAATCTGCGCCCTCGACGCTTCCGACCTTTGCGCCGCCCACGCCGCCCTGCAGCCATTCATCAATGTCATCGCCGCTTCAATCTCGTTGGCCGACCTCGCGCCACCCTCTCGCCCGCCCCCCCCTCTACGCCACACGCCTCGCCCGCGCTCCACGCGCAGATCCTCCCCACGCCTTCCTCAGGGCGGAGGGGAGCTCCAGCAGCCGGCTGCAGCCACGCCCAT
The DNA here is from genome assembly GCA_031308135.1 of Acheta domesticus. Taxonomy (NCBI): domain Eukaryota; kingdom Metazoa; phylum Arthropoda; class Insecta; order Orthoptera; family Gryllidae; genus Acheta; species Acheta domesticus. The sequence continues at coordinate 3,020 of JAHLJT010002365.1, forward strand.
ACTTCGGTTTTCTTTCTTGGCGCACGGGGGGGGCGGGTCAGTAAAATGAAATATCTCACGGTATTTCGCGTTGTTCTCGGTTTTACCGCTAGGAGTCGCATGATCGCGTCTGTATCAAGCAGTGCTGGCGATCTTGCGATTCCTGGAGGTACGACGCGAAATACCATTTTATTGACACACCCCCGTGCGCCAAGAAAGAAAAACCGAAGTGTAGCAGCGCTCAAAACGCAAACTCAACCCAACCGTATGCAAGCCGAGCCTCTATTTAGAGTTTTATTCTCGGTATATCCGTTTTCTCAAATTTTTCAATTTTCGTGTACTTGTATATTATACCATAAGAATATACGTTGTTTCTCTTTGTACAAGCCTGGTTTTTGTAAAATATGGGCCGGAACAATTTTTTCCTAGAGTTTAAAATTAGATTTTAATTTTCGTTACATTTTCGTTGTCTTACACAGATGGAAATTTGTATTTTCTAGGTGGGCGCTGGTAGATTTAGACCAAAGTTAGCTGCGTCCACGATTTTGGAAATCCCCAAAGACTCTGAGCACTTCAGAAGTAGAGCACTTAATTAGCCCCAAATTAGCATTTAATTTTGGATAAATAAGTAACATAATAAATACAAGAATTTTATATTGTTTTGGTTTTAAACATTTTATTGATTTTCTTGTAATTTGGTTTTAGTTTGAGACTTTCATTTTGGTCATTTTTAAAAAGTTTATTATATTTTACATGTATGAATATATCTTTATTTTATACAAATTATTTTATTTTAATGTAAAGAAATTAAAGGAAAACTCTTTTTTCTTTGTTAAAATACTAGGTTTGTAACATAATGGTACTACGTTTTTTAACAATAATTTTGAAACATAATCGACGTGTTTTTACATTTTTTTCGTAAACGTGTTTTCAGTGGCGTCTAACACTAACCTCACACAAACTTTGTAAACATAGTACGAGTGTATTAAACGTCTGAAATTCTCGTACCAATATGTCTTTTGTGATCGAACGCCGCGTGAAAAATCAGGGACGGCAGGCGCACGAAGGAGTCTCGCCCGAAACGGAAACGTAAAGAGGGCGGAGTGCTGCGCCGGAGCGATGGAATCAGGGTCTTCGGCCCAGAAGACCCGCGCCTGTCACGACCCTCGAGGGAACCGCCTTCCGCCCATTCTTCCAACGAAATTCACAAACACACAAACCTCGAGAGAACCTTCCACAGTCATGGCCTTAGGGCAGTGGAGTCAAGGTCTTCTGCTGGTGGCAGTGGCACTCGTCGTAGCACCGTAGTATGCCACGAGCTTCTCTGCGCAAATAGCATCGGGAGAGGAAACTATTAGTAACCCCGCCGTTTTACAATAGGGATGGCGATGTCTCTTGTGGCGGGGTGATGAACTGCATGGAGGGGCGATTTCGTCGTAGCACTCGTGCCACGAACTCCCGCTCGTGGCATCGACCTTGACAACTCTTCCTTAGGGCCATTGGGCAGGTAAATGCACTTGCCCCCTTCCCGCAGAAAGTATTTGGTTGATGGTTCCGGGCGTGTCAACAGCTAAGGTCATGCTCCCCGTAAGTGCAATGAGAAGTGGCTGTAATATCCCCCGCTGGATAGCGAGATCCGGTTCCAACCTACATGTCAGCTGGTGGGGATTTTCTCAACCAGGTATCATCCATCAGCGGGGCACCTCCCCAACAGAAAGAAGTTCTAAACTCCCGATCGGTCTCTCGGTACGTGTGATAGTGGTGATAGTGTAGTGCATGTTAGTGTGTGTAAGAGTAAGAATAGGGCAAGGATGGAAAGATCGCCCGTTTGTTAGAATACTGCTCCGGCATTCACCTAGTGTTAATTAGAGAAACCATTAAAAACTACCTACCACAAGAGCCTGCTGCTAGAATTCTCCTCCTTATATTAGCCGCTATAATTCTCCTCCTGTAATTAAAGCGTGTTCCATTTCTTCAAGAGCTTGCCGCTTGCAAACCTGCAAATTTTCGTTTCGCCTGTTATTTACCAGGAAATATCTGTCTTTAGTTATCTCTAAATCGTCCGAACTGAAAATGGCTCTGATAGGAGTCACAGGAACTTTAGACTACACACCTTCTCACAGCGGCTGATACTACAATTTCTGAACAAAGAAATCGAATAGATTACTCAAGAATTCTGTAGAGAACATTTGTTGCATCTCGTAAATATTAGTTCAAGCAAGTACCATTGAAATTATATTGAAATCGATGAAATTAGCAAAAAGTTACTTTAAAATGAGGGAAAAGGTAAAAAATGACGGTTAATATAAAAAGTAATTAAAATAAAAGTTAAACATTTTTAAGAAACCAAGTCCGGAACACCGCCTGCTCCTGAGTTAAACCATTCCTTTACTAAAGAAACTAATGACCATAGCAGTCGGCGTGCCCGAAATCAATCCATCAATCAATCTTAATTTCGGAGCCAATACATTCACGAGACTACTTGCTTATTCAACTTCTAAAATTGGAAAAATAGTAGAATACTACACATTAAGCAATGTGAGATTGTTCTAAGCTTTTTTAACTGGGCCAGAACAGGGGAGACTAGATCTTCAGACTGCGAATAAACTTATATACCTGAGACATGTAAACTCTGGAAAACCATATTGTCTCCGAAAGTAATCTCAGATCAGTGGTATAGGTCTAAAGGATGCGAGTGACGTATTTGTACTGCTTCAACAAGTTTTTCGTCTCATTTAAACTTTCCACTTAAGATTATTTTTTATTCCTTAATAAATCACCCTTTCCGCCAGTACCTTCCATTTTTTGTTCATTTTTTCATGCGCTTTTCGACATGCGATTGTCATTAGATGTGACGGGCCGAGAAACATCCCTTGGACCGCCTCCTTTTCCGAGGACATTGAACTCCATGGCCGTAAGCTGTGGTGTAACTTGTGCGGTTTTGGTCCGCGATGATGGGACGCTAATTGTGGCATCTCGGTCTTCTCATTGACGCGTCCGTACCGCCGCTCGTTATCGCCTTCTTTAAGCACCTCTTATTTCGGTAGAACGCCTGGGAATCCCAGTGGTCACGTATCTTTATGTAGCAGACATTCCTAAATCGAAAAACATTCATTTAGCTCAGTTCGCAGATGACACAGCACTGTACATCTCTGGCAATTCACTAGCAGACCTAAGAACATCTCTGGCAATTCACTAGCAGATCAAAGAACATCTCTGACAATTCACTAGCAGACCTAAGAGCATCTCTGGCAATTCACAAGCAGACCCAATTCTACTTGCACACACTTGATAGTTAGGCCACGATGTACAAAATAGTTAAACCCCACCAAAACTGCAGCAAAAATATTCTCACTTAGACCGTATGCTCCCCACTCCTCTAACAATTAATAACATCTCTTTAGAATGTACCCTCCCGACAAACCAGCCAAATACTTAGGATTATATCTCTATACAAAATTAAACAGACGCGATCACATTAAATCAGAGATATTACAAACCAAAGCAAAACTCCATCAGCTAAAACCAATAATAGACACAGCTCACTACAATACAATACTGCCATAGCATTATATAAAACCATAATAAGACCCACAGTTACTTACGCCTGTCCCATATAGATTAATGACGCCAAGACCAATATTCGAAAACTCCAAATCATTCAAAATCAATTTCTGAGATCCATTACTAACGCCTCATGGTTCATTTCTAATAATCAGCTTCACAAGGAATTCAATATAGAATTATAAGATCATCACATCATATACCTTTGCCACAAATTTGTATTACAACAAACATCCATCAAATTCCAACACTCTCCGCATTCAGACTCATAAAATATCCAATCCATAAAAACATTCCAAAATAAATATCCATTCCATGTTTTCCAAATCAAATTCGCAAACACAGAACCAGATTAGAGGGCCCATAGTGGGACACCTCCCCATTGTATAGTATGCAAGCTTAGAATAAATTAGTAAGTATCAAAATTGCATATGTAAAGTTTAAATAACTACCTATGTATCTACCTTCAGAAAAATAAATTTAATAAAAACGTTGTAAGGACTGTGGATTCCGATTCGGGGGTGCGGGGGACATATCTTTGCAAGCAAACTATACGATGATGCGACGTAGCGAAAATGCATTACTCATTAGACAGGAGTATGTCTAAAGTGTTGTGCAACAAGGAAGCTCGTGGGATTTCCGTTTCTTTTCACGTATCATCATTACTATACTGAATGAATCAATGTTTTCATGGAACATTACTATGCCTATTGCAGTGAAAACAGTTTATAACCATCAAATGAAAAAGAAACATAGATATAAGTGTTCAATAAATTGCGCCACGTAGGTTAATACCTTTTAAATTCGTCTGAATTTTGTTTGGTGAATATTGTGTTAGTTTTAACTGCAATATACTCGCATTTGACGAATTGAAAAAATCAAGGAGTTGGATGCAGAAATTATTTTTGGATGTTTGTCATCTATATTGTCTGCCAAGAATGATTGGTTTCTTTCTCAACACGGAAGAACAAGAATGAAATTTGTTGGAAAATGGAAAATGCCCCCTCGTCCCACCTGAGTGTGTCACTGCAGTGCTACTGACTGGGAGGTTCGAGGTTCGAGTTCCGACGGTGGCAATATTTTTGACTTTCGACGCTAGCCACATACAGTAACGATGTACCATAGCCACTTGCAGCTAGGTCGAATTCAGCCGGTGTCTGGAAGGAGAATTCTATCGGCCGGCTGCTCTGGTCGGTAGTTTTACGTGGTTTCTCCGATCAATACCAGGAAAATGCTGGGAGAGTACCCTAACAAACGGGGCATGGACCGCGCGCGATGTTTCCGTTTCGTGTGTTATTGCTGGGCCCTGGTAACAAACAAGCGGATAAATATTCATTGTGCATGTAATAAATTATTTTCATAAGTAATAAGTAATATCACGAGAAGTGCTGTGCTAGCCGGTAAATTCACGACTCGCGTAGCGAGGAGTGAATTTACCGGCTAGCACAGCACTTCGAGTGATATTTAGTGTGACTATTTCACGAATAAACACATTACATGAATTGAAAGGATAATTTAAATCACAGGAATTACGAAAAAGGGAAATATTACTCAAAATTACAACCGAAAAATGAAAACCTTTCACTCAGTTCCGACTTATCACTGCCTCCTGGAATAACTTATAATCAAGTAACATTTGAATAACAGTTTAATGCAGAAAATGATTTCAAATATGTTACAATTTTATGGTAATAAAACTTTTGGAAAACAATTATAACAAGGCTACTGACAAGAACATTTATTAAAAGCACAATCATTAAAGTTGTAGGAAGTTGGTTTCCAAGTTTGGTCTTCCATAGAAGTATTTGAAATGGAAGATGAACAAGATGAATTAGCAGCGGAATTCAATTTCGAATGAATTGAACACACGTGTGTACTCATTAAAATATTTTCCTGAATAATTTTGGTTGTAACGTTCCACATAGTTTCGATGGAATATTCTTTGTACTCTTCACAATCTAATCTTCGTATATTAATTGCCTAAAACATGTGTAATTTCTTCATTTGTAGTTTGTGCTGTCCATTTGTATTTTCTGTCTTGACAAAATTCTTGAAATTTCTTTTACACACTTTTTCTGTTCCTTTTGTTGTTTTTCGGCACTGAATCTTTAATAATAGATTCTATTTCAGAGTTTTAAAACATTACCAAAACCACACATTTTAATATTATATTGATTCACAAGAGATATTTTGGAGGTGAAACAATTGCTATCGTTATCTTAAAAAGGTAAACAAAGGTTTTACAGCGATAAAAAAAGGTAAACAAGCTGATGGCGATAAACATCTGGGATTGGTTTAATTTGAATATGTCCAGGCTTACTATTGGCTACTTACGACGCGGACAGACATGAGTGAAATAGTCTCTAACATTTTGTTTAGTCAGGATCCATGTTTTGTATGTCTTTGATATCAAACAAGCGATTGACGGAAAACATCTTTTAGCACGCCAGTCTGTCTGTCCGTCCGTCCATCTGTGGTCAATGCTAGCGCCTAAATCGTTCAGCCGATTGCCCAAAATAGATATTCTCCTCAAGACCCTCTGAGTTTGAAACGAATATTTTGATTATGTGGGGTATTTTATTTGAAGCCTCACAACATTTTCAAAATGTTCTAAAAATTAGCTCAAACTTTTTGGATTAAACTTCGTCTTCCAATAGCGTAAAACACGTTAAGAGAATAGTTTCAGGTCTCATTATTGTTAAAATGTCATGGTTTTCGGAAATTGCAAAAGTTCAATTTTTTGCGACGTCTTACTGCAACTACAATATTGAAGAAAGATTTTTCCTGAATGAAATTCAGAAAAATTCGCGTAATATTGTAGTCAATTATCTTCTCTGCCCACACCGGTCCAAATGTTTTCTTAGTTTTCCGTATGCATCGAAAAGACGGTAAAATGTTGGTGCTGGTGTCACTCCCGAGGAACACTGTATTTTCGAAAATTGCAAAAATTTAACATTTTGAAACTTGAAAAATTAAAGAAAGAGATTTTTTCCTTAAACAAAAACTGTTTCTAAAACATATTTTGCGATGTATTTACTCCTTATTTACATTTTTTTTAAATTTTAGTAAATGGTTATTGATGTTGAACATAAGGACATTAAAAATAGTATAGACCATCTCTCATTAATTAGTATGATGGGAATGGCAGGTCTAGGATATGATGTCTCTTGAGAATTCTAAGACATCAGTATTTTCGACCCACACAATTTCCATAAAAAAAAACACTCAATTTTGAAATAAAAGTGGTTTTTGCATAATTTTGGCTTGAAATTAATGCATTTTACAAGAAATATATTTTCTCGAAAACCACTGTAAAATTTCTTTACAATTTTCCAACGATGAAATACGGAGTTCTTAACAGAATGGCGCAGGTCTAATTTTCGTTGTATTCTATAAATTTTCCAAAACGTCAAATTTAGAAATAATGCGAGAAAGTATGTTTTGTAGTAGTAGCACTAATATAATTCACCGAAGGTCATTAAGTGAGTCAGGACAATGCCACAAGTCATATCTGCAATTTCACTAGTCACGATGACTGTTACTTATGGAAGTATTTGCAAATAATAAGAAAGCAATACCAAAGAATGATTGAGCAGTGAAAATATTAATGAATAAAGGGACAAGAGAATTTGCAGAGCACGCTATGCATTCTAGGAAGGGAAAAATGAGAGCAAGCAAACCATGAACCCCAATTTTATCGCTGTCGTAATCAAAAACGAAAATCCTACCTCAAATTTCCCCAAAAAAGTGTTACACGACTTGTAAAAAGTTTATGTTAATTCCTCTGGAATTTCTTTATTTGCGATGCAATACAGCGCGACTTTTGTCCGAAAGCCGCGAAAGAGCAAGTCACCGAGACCTCTTCCAGCATCGCTTGGTGTCTCCCGGTGACGCCACGGGTCCAGGGCACACAAAGCGCCCACGTGGCCGCCTCCGAAGAGCGCCCCGCCCCCTCCTCCACGCCCCGCTTCACCCTGCGCCCGCAGATGGCGCACGTGGACCGCGGCCCGCGGGTTGTCGCCCTCTGCGGGGAAAACCCGGGAGAGCCCGTCGCCCCGGCCGAGGAGCACATGGAGCAGGGCAAGCTGCTGCCCCGCCTCCAACGCCGCCCCCGCCGCCGCCGCCACCTCCACCTCCACCTCCACATCCACCTCCACATCCACCTCCACATCCACCTCCACATCCACCCCCACCTCCACCTCCACCTTCGCCTCCGCCGCCACAACCCCACCACCACCTCCACCCCCGTCCCTGCCATCGCCACCACCTCCGCCACCGCCTCCGCCTCCGCCTCCCCCCACCCTCACCCCTTCTCCATCTTTACCTCCACCGCCATCCACATCGCCACCCACACCGTCACCACCACCGCCACCGTATCCGCCGCCACAGCCATCTTCAACGCCGCCAATATTTCTTCATGTATCTCACCGCCGCTACCATCGTTACCAACTCCGACATCTTTCCACATCCCACTTTGGATCCCTCACCACATTATACATCATACTCCCCATCAGCAACAGCACCATCATCTCTGTCTTTACCTCTGCCCCTTAATGTATCACTAGTCCCACCAATTTCAGTATCAATTCCACTCACACTACCATCACGATAGCTATGACTCATTCCTGACCCTTTCATCGCTAGTGCTATCATCAGTCTAATTGTCAGGGCCCCCGCTACCACCATCCTCGCCCACACCGTTTACGCAAATATCATAACCACCACTACTCTTGCAATCCCTACCACCTCCATTCTGTATTCTTAATTAGTGAATCGGGTTCGTTACTGCGTCGGCGGGAACAGGGGGGCAAGGGCCCATCGCCTGTCTGAAAATTTTGAAAAGGGACCCGCTGCCTTATGTAATCAAACATTTATTTCTGTTAAGATGATCAAACTACCCCCTTATCTTTTCGCTTTTATTACTCATATCAACAATATTGTTTGAAAGAGAATTTCTTACTAAAGATTAAAATATTTCAAATATATCTATAACTGAAATACGTATTTGCAAGGGAAGAATCTGAGAGGAAAATACTCGTTTAAAAGATTGAATATTGTGCCAAGAAAGAATCAACAAAATGTAATCACGTTCATCGTAAGATAAACATTGGGTCTGAGTACATTGAAAAACTATGTGGATAATTGTGCAGCAAAAAGATAGCACCTTTTAATAAAAATAATTTATACACGACAATAATCTCTTTTGCGTGCACTCATTATTATGCAGGAACAGTAAATGCCAAGGTCTGAAGATGGATGGAACCTAGTTTTATGTCAAGGTAAATTTATAATGCTGTATAAGAACGACTGGACAACATTTATCAGATATATTCATAAGTAATATTAGATACTGAATCACAAGAAGTTAAGTTTCATTACGTTTAAGGATAAAATGGAATAAGCTTGCATTAAAAAGCAATTAAATAACTTTTATTCCCAATCTTTTTTATTTCCTGAAATATTCTACTTATTTGAAAGAGCGAAAATATATTAAATGAGTAGCGTAAATAATAGATTTTGGGAAGAGCCTTCGACTACTTCCCATATAATGTACCACCTATATATCCGTTACTGTGGGACAGTGCTCCAAAGTAATGTTGAAACATTATTCACGGAACATCATTTTTAAAAGATTATATTTCTTACTTTGCTAGCATCTAGAACATTCATTGTATTATTATACAACTAACTACATGTTTTGATGTTATTTTGGAATATCTACACCTATTAACAACAACTCACAGCCTTTTTGAAAATGTCTATTGTTGGTGATAAAAATAAAAGGTTCCATTTAAAAAATAAAGTTGATTAAATTCCTCAAAACCTAAAAATATTTCAAATAATATCTCTATACCATATTACTTGTTCCATGATTCCACACTGTTAAGCGAAAATTGCATTTCGATATCGTTAACCGTTTAGAAGTTATGGGGATGACCCATAGTTGGTGGGACTCCGTGTGTACTAAAAATGACACTTGTTTCTCTTGCATTTTTACTTGCTTTTTATAATTCAGTTTATAATGATATAAAATATGTTGTATTTAATGACAGCTTCTTTCTCTTCTCTTATTTTCTCGCGCTATTTAGTCAATAAATGTACACTTCCAAATATCAGTGTAGCATTTCTGCAATATTTTCCACCCAAAGACAGTTCAGCATTTATTCATGGTAATATTATCAGGCTTTAAACTATTCCTTTTTGCTTGTGTATGTATTTATTTTTTCCATCTGACCAAATTTAGCACACACATCTAAATAACATCGTTACTTAAACCCCAAACACATGTAAATTTGACTGGAAGTAAAGTTGACTTTTTATTTTAATCTTTCCGGAAAACCATTTAATTATAATAACTAGAAATAGGATTTCCATGCAAATGCATGTTTTTATTCAAGATTTGCAGAGATTTCAAACTTTGTAAATCAATGTTTCATGAAAAACTAGTTTAATTCATGTATTGTGTCATTCAGAGTATTTCACATTTTTTTCTTTTAATTTCGTTTGAAGTACTAGTAGCATCGCTGTGTCTGTAAAAACAATAATTTTATCAACAAGGGAAAATAGTTCGTACTAAACATAATTTACAAGTTACATAATTTACAATTTACATAATTTACATAAACAAGCTCGTACTAAACATAATTTCTACGGCCTTATCTCAAATTAGAGTCTGTTACTTCTGCCCAGATAGTTTGAACCTGAACGTTTAGCTAAATACATTTCAGTAAAGTGTGCTTGTCTTAAATTAAATGTGACTTGAATTTGCGTCAAAATTGGAGTAACATGTGTTTCAAAGTATGGTAATTTGTAGCAAAATTCTAATACTCTTCTTAAGAAATTTGTAGCTCCGTATAATTTGAATTTATTTATGCAGATTTAATGTTCCAAAATGTTTCAAATGGGCCAGTACCTTCAACCTACTTTTCGTAGTGTCAAAGCTAGAGAAAGGAATGAAACTATGTCACACTCAGTGCAAACTGAGGCAACATTAAAGCGTGCAACAAATCCATTTTTAATGGAAATGTGTGATTCTTTATTAGGGGCCCTTCGAAAAAGTAGCAAATTCAACGTTTAAAGTATTTCTAGAGAAATATACAAGATAGGACATCCCGGGCCCATACACACGAAGAAAAAATAGTCTTCCTTATCTTCAGAAATTAGAATCAGTACGTCTTCCTCTGATGGAGTCATTAAAAATTATTGAAGATATTAAAGTGTCTGGAGCTAATGTTTGAAGATATTGGTGAAACTGCTACGGAGAAATTATATAAAGTGTTAAATTTAACATTTGAAATTTCTCCAAAATGTAAAAAAAATACAGTAATCCCTCGACATCCGCGGATTCGCTATTCGCGAGTTCCGAACATTCGCGATTAGAGAAATGCTAGCGGTTTTAACATTCGCAACTTCAACATTCGCGAGTTCGTCTTTTCGTCGTACTACATTTTGTTTGAAAGCGAGCACATTTCATTTCCATTATCATCATCATCATCATCATCATCTGGGAAACGAACTCGGCAGACCTCGGAGCTCGAAGTATAACTTTCTTCAAAAATTTCACAGATGAAATCTCAATTCATATTTATAAAATAACACAATTGTAAAATGATTCAATTCAGTTGCGTCAAATTTTAGGTAAGGGTTTTGGCCAAATTAACAAAAAATCTTCTGGAAATCATCAATGCAGAAAACCTCCTCGACGGTAATGATGAAATAACGGAAGCGAAACTGCGTCCTGGAGCAACTTCAATTTCAAAACTGTTGATGGCGTTCTAAAATCAACAAGGTCTGGTGGAACCGGCATTCGAATGTGATCCAAACACGGAAATAACTTCGAAATTTAAGAGAGAATAGAAGTAGGAACTCTTCCACATTTGGATTTTAGAACAGCGAGAAAGGTGATAAAACAAAAAAAATCAGCAAATTCTATATCGAATCATTTTCAATTTCGAAATAAATTTCAGACCTTATTTTATTTCTTCATTTTGGAATGTTAATTGTGAATTCTGTTTGTAGTAGCGCTTAATCAGCTCTACTGTAAATGATTGTCAATTTTTTTTCTTTCTTTTTTAAAGTGTTTCGATATCCAGGAACCAAACCCACCTTTCTTCATTAAAAGATAGACTTAACATTCGCGAGGTTGTTTGGGAATCTAACTCTCGCGAATGTTGAGGGATTACTGTACATTATTTGTGGTGAAAAATCAGAAAATGCATGATTTTACCTTACATTTGCTTAGATTTCGTCTTTGAACTATGCTCCAATTACGTCTTGTGACGTAAAAACGTCATTTTCTGCATTCAGAAACTATTTTTCGGACAAAAAAATGAATTTGACATAGAACAGTTTAGAAAAATTGTTAATTTTTCATTTTTACAAACGTCAATATAACTAAAAATTTGTTTAAATAAAAAAATTGATTGTCCACGTTTTATCCATTTTTATCCTACTTCGTGCATATTTGGCTATTTGATAGTTCATGTTTGCATACATATTTTAGCATTTGATAGTGCATGGAAATCCTGTTGCTAATAATAACATATCGAACAACAATTTAATGGAACTTCTTACGCGTTGTAGTTAAGAGTTAAAACGTGCAAGAATTTTAAATAAAATTTTCGTCAATGATTCTATTTATATAAAGCAATTTTACGTAAGTATAATCCTAAAATAAGCATAACTGAAATCTACTTGTAAGACAGCTAAACATATTTTATAATTACCAAAAGAATATTAGTTTGCCACGACTGAAATATTTAGTTGCAAATTTCATTCTTAATGCCACAATCCTACAAGTGCTCCCAAACGATAGATTTTTATGTTAACTGAGTCACGTCTGTACGCTTCGTTTCTGCGAGAGTTTCCCGCCATAGTCCCTCCACCCACCTTTCTACAACGACAGGCGGCATTTCTGCGGAATAATTTATTTCACGAACCAGCAGTCACAAAAATGAAGTGTACATTTACAAATAAACGATATCACAAAATTTCAGAGATTTAAAATATATTTCCAACCAACTTCCACGTTTATAGGAACCAAGATTAACATCGTGCACTATTTCGCGCGGGCGAAACCACTTTTCGAACCAATCGCGAAGGGGAAACCGGAGTGTTCCGCAGGAGAAAAGAATCGATTGTAAGTTGGCCACCGGCGGCCAGCTCGCACGTTCTTCGCTGCGTGCGGTGGTTGCTGGTGTCTGGTCTGGCTGGCCCGGAGGCCCGCCGGAGGTGCGCTGATCGGCTACGTCCAAGTGTGATGTCCGCCGCCTCTGCCTGCTGTTTGGGGCGCAACCAAGGTCTGTATGTGGGTGGCACTGGGCAGGGCGTTCTGCCCCCGTTGGTGGACTCTCGTACTTGCAGTGATTGCCCTTGAACGGTGATTCTGTGGGTATGCTGGGCTCCAACTGCCCTCCCTGCTCGGCTGTACTTACGCGTGGTTTGGTAAAAGAGAAATCGGGCAGAGCTTGTTCGAATTTTAATAAAATTGTGTAGATTAACTAAATTGGTAAACTCTACATGCATATTTCAAATAATCAACTAACTGCTATTCTTTGGTGAATCAATAAATATTAAAAATATTTAATAATCAAACTTTAATTGAATTCGATTATATGTTAAATTAATTTAAACGGATTTCGAGAACCAAAGCAAAGGAATTAAGGTTTTAGCCTCCCGATTTCTTCTTTATAGTTTAAATTGCATGTGTTATCGGGGAGGATGTACAGCCACGCCCCTGCCCAGTTAGATATAAGGGAACCTCTTGTGCCATATTAGATCAGCATGGAATAAAATGTAACTACTTCTGAATGTTTCATCGTTGAGTAGTTCCGTGGAATGCGCGAGCCTATAGAGACCCTTCTTAGTTTGGCTCGCCTAGGTAGGTCCGTTTAAATCGTTAGCATGAGGTCTGTGTCAGTCGGGGGTCACAAGATACTGGGGGCATACTTAGTTTCACCCCCACTGCCAGAATATCACAGGTGCATCGTTGATCGCAACCTGAAAGGAGGCGGTTCCACGAAATATTCCATTCAAGGAAAGAGTTCAAAACATAATTCTTCCTCAGAATGAGAGATTTTGGCTGCCTTCCAACGCGGGATTTGACGGAATCTCTTCACGAGAATCCGTCAGGAAAAGGAAAGTGGACATTATTGTATAGTAGACATGGCATAAGAGATGGGTGGGATTTTTCTCGCGCTCTAGATTTTTTTGGAAGCTTAGATTTTTAATCAGAAGTCATCAAGAATCGTCGTAGAATTTGGTGAGTAAACTACATGGCGACACCTTAAATTACTTTCGATAAGATTGGATTTCTACGTAATGCGATGTAACGCCGATGATGTAACGACAATTTTTCTTTACAGGAAAAATCGAGATACTCCTTCGAGCAAAAGAGGAAGGTTAACATAAAACTGGATTTCGAATCTGCCATGAAGACGGAAGACTTCGACCGAAGTGTTCCAGAAGGGACCCTGGGAAGGGCGGGATTAAAGGGGTGGTTTGTAAGTTCTTTTCAGATCAGTTGGGATGAGAAGGGTTATTAATTGGGTTTGTTCTTGATTTTAGATCAGCCGGACGACCTCGTCAGGACTGGGAGAAGACTTTTCTCAAGCAACAAGCAATTTCCTAGGTTATGAACCTTTGCACATGGATCTCCAGTGAGAGCACCTGGTTTCAGGAGGGACTAATGAGAGAGATGCTATTTTTGTCTTGAGATTGGAAGTTCGTTAATGTTTCTATCTTAGGTTTCAGATTTAAACACGAAACTAGTTGAAAATGGGGAGAGGGGCAGCTCCAAAATTTGTTAAATAGTTCTAAAATATTCGTCGCCACCTCCCTCCCAAATACTTGTGATCTTCCACATGAACTTTCCTGTTTCTACCTTACCTTATCCGATATTTGTTTCGCATATTCTAATGACTTCTTCTGCTTTCAGGTAGATTGAAGTTCTCTGAAGTTCAGAAGGACGTTGGCTGGCGCCTGAGAAGCAGCAAGTCTCCGGTGTACTAAGACGCATCGAACTCAACATTAGTCGAGAATGTCTAGTGTAATATACATTGAATTTACTTGATTAAATGTAAAACAAAATAATATAAACCTCCGTATAAAACATATCCATAAACGCTTACTTTATATTAAGGTTTATTTCCCTGCTACGATAAGCTGAGGTAAATCAAATTATGTACTTTCTTTCACATTGGCAGTCAATGTCAAACCTTCTGTATCAAACGTATATAATGTCTTCATTGTAAAATCGTGCATTAAATCAAAACCTCAATCTTTGTTCTAGTTGTAATGCTTTATTGTTAATTTGTTGTACAAATTTAGGTGATAACAACGCACAAGATTTCACAGACTCAAAGTGAGAATTGGTAGCGAAGTTATTTCTCTACAACAAAACTTACTTTCAAAAATACCATTATTGTTAGTGTATTTGTAGGTTGCAACGGATAACTTTTGGAGGGAAGATTTGTTTCCCGAAAATTTGCGTGGTCAAAAATATTGGTTTTCTAAGAAACCCTTCAAATGGTTTATTTCAGAAATTAATTTTACAGTAATTGCCAACCACCGACGCTAGTAATGTGAATTTGATGCAAGAAATAATTTAAAGCTACGTTGCTCGAGTTCCTCAAACGTGCTTTAGAATTTGAAAATTGGAAACACCAACAGTTCCATTCTAGTTAAACCCTCATAGACGTAGGATGAATTTGCGACTATTTAAGAGTAGTTTAAAATACTTAATAGCTCATAAGACAAATGTTACTTGAAAATAAATGTATTATTTCAAAACAAATTACTTAACAATTTGAAATTTCAATGTCTTGGTAAGGGTGAATTATTTTGTAACAAGATTGTAATGTTAATATAAGAGTAAAACTAATTTTATTAGAATTCTTTTCTCCTTTTCTCCTGTTCTTTTTGTTTTCTTATTTAAGGTTTTAATTTTTTTACTTTTACTTCCTCATACAAGTGATATTTACTTTTACTTCCTCATAGAATACTGTAGTAATATAAACAGTATAGAGAGACTTACGTAATACTGTGAAACATCCTGGACGATATTTTAACAGAAAAACGTTTTGGGTTTCCTCATCCCTAAAAATTGTTAGTGCATAAAATTCGTCCGTCCGTCCATTTATGATAGAAACAGTAAACATTAGCAACATAGCAAAATATTTTATTTTCAATAGGATATATGGTTCAGTTTAACATTACAAACTTTTTGACATGTTTTTTATGCTTATTATCTACATTAAAAACACAACTATTACTTCTTTACAACTATTTCTTAGGAGAGGAAATTCACTGAGGACCTCCCAAATAATCTTTTAAATTTGCAAATTGTATGTAAAACACATGCTTGGGAAATCTATTTTTTATTCTGGAGGCATATCTGGAAGCTTTGCCTAGGTTTTATTGGGATAGTTGTGTAATTAATAGTATATTGTTGTAAAAATTATAGGATAACTTAGTGATGTGATGTCTATAGGCTTTATTTGAATTTCTTTATAAAGTTGTTTGTTTGTGATAAACCAGGGTGCATTAGTTATTGTTCGCAGGAATTTATTCTGTATGACTTGTAATTTATGAATATTGGTTTTGCTGCATTAATCCAGACAGAGCAGGCGTAGAGGATTAGGGGTCTTGTTACTACTGTATATATGAGCTTGGCATTTTCTATTGTTATTTTACTGTGGTTGTTTATTAGTGGCTTTAATTGGATTAGTTTGACTTTTGTTTGTTGTATTTTAGTGTTTGTATGTTCTTGCCAGTTAAGTTTAGTATCTAAATTTAGTGCTAGATATCTCAGTGTTTTGTTTTGTGGAGTCCTAGGAATAATGTTATTGTTCAGTGTGAGAGGTGGTGGTGTTGAAATTGTTTTTAATGAAAATATTTTTTCCTGTTGACTTAGTGGATTTAATTTAATTTTATTTGACCAAGCACTGATTTGCTTTAGATGTTGTTGTATTGTGTTTCATAATATATCAAGTGTTGTGCTAGAACAATACAATGCTGTATCACCTGCAAATTGTGTTATATTGATTGTGTTGAATGTAGGGATATTATCAGTGTAAAGATTAAATAATATAGGTGACAATGGGGAGCCCTGAGGAAATCCAGCCAAAATTGGTGTGGGGTTGAGAGATGTTTATCTACTGAAATTCAAAAAGTTATATTATTTATGAAGCTATTGATGATGTTAAGTATTTGGTTTGATTTTAATTTTGTACACGAGATCTTCATGCCATACTCTGTCATATGTTAGTGAAATATCTATGAAGTGTTGTTTTCTTTGGAATGCTGTATGAATATGTTCAGTGATTCTTAAAATTGATGTCTGGGAATGATGCAATTTTTGTTAAAGTAATTGTTGAGTCTTTTCTGAATGATTTTCTCTAGAATTTTTGATAGAAAGGGTAACAAGCTTATTGGTCTGTCATTTTCTACATTTGATGGATTTTTTTTTGGTTTTGGTGTGGGTATTACTATAGTGATTCCATAAAAGTGGAAAATATCCTGTTCTTAATGAAGAGATATAAATATTATTTAAGAATGCTGTAGTTTGGTTTAGCAGATTTTTGAGGATTTTGTTGGTTATTCTGTCATGACCTGGGGCCTCTTTATTGGGGAGTGCTTTTATTATATTTGTTATTTCTTGAGGTGATGTGAATCTGATTCTGAAGGGTACACTATAGTTGGGAGATGTTGCTATCTGTGGAAGTCATTGGGTTTGAATGTATCTTCAAAATGTTTTGCTAGAGTTTCAGCTTTTTCAAAAGATGAGAATTTTTTGCCTGTGCTAGTATTAAGTGGAGAAATGGTATTATTTTTGTTAAGTATTTTATTTTTAACTTGCCAGAATGTACGATTACTTGAGCTTAATGTTTGGATCATGTTGTTATATTGTTGCTGTTTGTGTGTGAAAAGTGTTTTTTTGGTAGTATAAGTAATAGATTTAGTTCCTTTTTGACTTCAGGGTTTCTAGTGTGATTCCATAATCTTCTAGTTTCATTCTTTAGGTGGATTAGGTTTTTTATGCGTGTGAGGGGTTCATTATTTTTATTCTCTATGGTTATAAGTGATGTGTTTGATTTATTGTTCTGTAGTTCATTTAATATAATGGTATTGAGTATTGTTATTTCTTGATATATTTCAGGAGGAGTATTTAAGATTTAAAATTTTGGGATGGATGTTTTGACATTATTTTAAAATTTGTGCCAATTGATTGTGTGTGTGTATTTGATCTGAAGAATGGGTGAGTGTTTGGGGAGTGAATGTTGTGTTGTTATTATTACTGGTAGATGGTCTGAGTCCATTTCATGGTGTACTGTGGAGAAATATGTTGTTGTATATTTGTTATACCGATGTCTAATAGGTCTGGGTTTCTAGAGTGATCATATGGGTAGTAGGTTGGTTCATTGGGGGCTATTATATTTTGTTTTTGGTGGTATATTAATAATTGTAGTAATTGTGTCTCAGCTGAATTATTACTTTTACGTCCGCACTGTATCTGTTTTGCATTAAAATCACCTAAGATTATTGTTGGAGTGTGTTGATTAATAATACCACTGAGATTGGTATGTTGAATTTTTATGTTGAGGAGCTTATATGCTACTATGAGTGTAGTTTCCAGATTGTTGTTATTATTTAACTTAATTGCTGCTGTTTCAATACCAGGGGTTGGAGGTGGTATTATTCAATAGCTTGATATTGTTCTCTTATTACTATCATTACTCCTCCTCCACTAGTACTTTATCTGTCTGTTCTGATTACTTTATAATCTGGTAGGCTGTATTTTGCACTATTGTTTAAATGTGTTTGTTATACATGCAAAGTCAATTTTCTTATCTTGCAAGAAGTATTTCAGTTCATTGGCTTTATTGATTATTCCATTGCATTCCAATTAAGTATGATAACCTTATTAATTGGTGTTTGTTGCATAATTATTATTAATGTATGCTGAGATGGATGATTGAATGTTGTTTATTATGGATGGGATAATTGGGTTGATTATATTGGTTATGTGAGTAGCCATCGTGTTGATCAGAGTTGAGAAAGCTGTTTTCGTTTGTGTGTGCTTGAGAGTTTAGATTTTGGTTTTTTTTATGTTGATTCAAATTTTGTGCTGTGGTTCTGTTGTTTATGTGTCTAATGTTTAGGATGTTTTGAGAAGGTCTCAATTCGGGAAAGTTAGAGTAATTTGAGGTGGCTCTGTTGAAGATTCACTGGTTCTAATTCAATTTTGGGGATTGTTGAGATTGATGTTTTGGCAGATTTTTTTATAATAAGGGCATTCTACTGTTCTGAGGTCCGCTCAGAAGTTTTCTTGACAATGGTAACATTTGAATGGTTCATTTTTATGGGAACAAGTTGCAGAATAATGATTTTTGGAACAATAAAAACATGCTATTTTATGATTACAATTATTTTTTGTACGGCCAAAGTCTAAACATCTCATGCATTGAATGGAGCCTTTAGGTCTCCTTCTCCTTTCAACTTTTACAATGAGATTACAAACTTGTCTTATTTCTAAAATAGTTTCTATGTTTTCTTCCCCATTGAATTTGGCTGCTATTACTGGTATTGGGTTGTCTTTTCGGAGTCTGGTAACTTTAATGAGTGATGGGTGTTTCTCTTTCAATTCAGTGTAGATTTCCTCTTCTGTGATTGATGTGTGTAGGTTTTTGAGTACAACTAAGAATTTATTTGCTGGGTCCTTGTAAGTATGAAGTTGTCTTCCTGTGTTTATTAGATATTTGGTTATGTCTCTGAAGTCATTGATTTTCTCTGGCTATATTTTTACTCTATTATTTATGAATTGAAGTGTGAAACTATTTGGTACTTTAGTATTGATTTCCTTGCTAAAGTTCGTGATGTTAGTTATATTTGCTAAATAGATTGGCGGTATTTTAACTGATTCTGACTTACTTGGCGAGGTTTCATTGCTGTAACTAAACTAATTTTGATTGTTGGGTTCTAGTTCACTGCTCAGTGGCTGAAATCTATTGCCAGTGGGGACCGTATATGAATACTGCGTTGAACTGTCTGTGCTGGCTTGTTTTGATTGCAGGTTAGACCTTTTTGTTTCGTTAGCCGAGGTATCATCATCAGAAGGACGCTTTAAATTTGGCCTCCGGCATCTTGGCCTGAAGCGTTACATTCTAGTGAGTCCACGTTTTCCTCTCCGAACGAGGTCTGTTGATTTGGCTGAGTTTCCATTGTTGTTTGGCTTGGTTGAGATTCCATTGATGTAACTTCTGCACTGATGGTTTCCTTTGCTTCTTTGTACAACATCGACACGTTTAATTCTGGGATGGGATAATCACTATTTAGTGTTGTTAGGGCATTATTGATGAGCTGCCCGGTTGTCAGGCAGTACCGCAGTACTGCGTAGCACTCACTAGTGGCATTGTTTCCACAGTCCACAAGATTTTCGCGGTTTCACCGTCTTTTCTAATTCACACGTCTATTACTGTTCACAACGATAAGAGAGGTCCGTTTGGTTCGACAATCGAGCGGGAAAAAAGTGAACAACATAAGTGAAAAACTATATACTGGATTTTGTTCCTAAAACGAATATTATCTGATTAATCTTTCCTTATTTAAGTCCCTATTGATTTGCAAACAAATTTTCAATGTTGGTAGTGCGTCTTATGAAGGATACATTTCCAAAATGGTTTCAATTATGTCTTTAAAATTTTTGCTATAATGGAGTGGAGTATGCTTATACTAAAATTGCAAGATGTTCATGATAATTCCGTACACACGCGTTCATTTAAATAGCTTCAAGAAATTAAATGTAAAGAAAATTAAACAACTAGTTTGATTATGACTGCAGACACATGTACAGGCAGACGAAACAATAAAGGAACCTTTCTATGCTGAATCAACATTTTTTTCACATTGAGAGGAGAAATAAGTTTCTATGTTATGAAGTGTGGGACTGTCAAAGAATACAAAAAAACTTTAATAATAATTTCACAAAACTTTAACAATTTCACAAAACTCTTGCAGTGTTGCGAAACACCAAAATTAAAGGCTCACCACTGACCAAGCGATGCTACCTGACTCACACAGCAAACAAAAACCAAATGAATGGTAACATTGAAAGGTTACGAGGCACACATGGCCGGGGTGGTCGAACCACACCACTGTCCCAGCACCACCGCGCCCTACAAATCACACCGCTGTCCCAGTAGAGGGTCTCAATGCAGAAAATCGTGAAAAAATGCCCTTCACCGCCGTGGGGATGCTTCATGCTCCCGGTCCACCATAGCTCCATCCGCTTGGCCCACACTCCACCCGCTGTGTCGCCCGCTGGCCGCACATGCTTGGGCGGTGCCCCGGGTTCGACCCCGGGCAGGGCTCAGAGGGGCGGGCAGCCGGCTAGCTGGCGGCGGGGGGGGGGCGGACGTAGGCAGGGGAGATATACGGGCGCGAACGGCGCGATGGTGTTGGTGCGGCGGTGACGGTGGTGATGTAGTGAACGTCACCTGTGCGGCGGCGAGGGTAGCTGATTGCAACTGGCAGGGCGGCGGAAGAGCTGTCACATGCATCAAGGCGCGGGGAAACAATGATTTAATTAATGTCTTCATTCCTCTCATTGCTGATTGATTGATTGATGGATGGATTTTTTTTTTTTTTTTTTTTTTTTTTTTTAAGTGGGACGCGCGAATGTTGGAATTGGCGCCCCCATGACACCCTGGTCTAGCCTGGAACTCCCATAATTTAGCGGGAAGCACTCCAAAGAGTGCCCAGGTGGGCGGAAGTCGCAGGAACTTGTCCCGCGCCGAGCAAAATGTGCTAACATTTATTGGGGCACGGGCGCATGGCGATGCTCGGGTTCCGGCACTGTCCGTCTCCCACTCACTTCTTTCAGCAACAAGCACTGAGAAGTCCACCACAGTTCTGCATTATCTTGAGAGACTCCATTCCTACTATAAACGAGTGAGGAGGGCATACAACAAACGAAAGCATAGGCGTTTGCCTAGCGTACATATAGTAATCACCTCGAACCATTACTGAGTACCCTCGTAACAATTACCTTAACCTAGAAGTAACAAAATCACATAGAATTTGTAGCAGTGCTTAATCAAAAAATTATACCAATTAGTACAACAAGGAATTAATAAAACGCATAAAATGTCAAAGAACACCAAAAAAAACCAAGTGGCAGGCCCACGCAGTATGACCTAAAAAATGATAGTGGTTACGCCTGTTCACCAGGCGGCGCGAAGCGAAAGAAAAATCAGCTGAGCATCTCTGGTCGACAGAGGGGAAAAGTAGAGATAAATATCATGGATGGGGCTTACTCGTTGGAGGATCTAGCCAGTGCACATAACTTTTGTACTGGTCGCAATAACTTGCCCTGGCTAGTCGTACTTCAACAGTACGCACGACTCCGGCTTGATCAGGGAACAATTTCTCACACTAATTTCACCTAATTTCCAGTGAGAGGGCGGAGATTCCTCAATTAAAAGTACTAAATCATTTACAGCTAGTGGTGGTGACTCCCTTTTCCACTTTACCCTTTGTTGCAAGGTGTGGAGGTAATTTCGCGACCAATATTTTCCAAATTATTGCTAATTTGTTATTTAAATGGCGGAACTGTTGTGCAGGAGTAATCTGCACAAGAGGCGAGTCAGTATCTATAGGAAAAGTATTAAGCGCGTGCCCGTAGACTAAGTGATTCGGGGTTAAATTCAAAATTCACATCCGTATCTGTAGGACTGACTACAAAGCGGTCTTGAGTTTTAAAACAAGCTTCTCTTTTTGGCTAAGAGGGTGTACAATGTAAGCAAGGGCACAATGTTGCCCTAAAGCTCGACGCAAATGGAATTTAAGACTTTTAACACAAGCCTCAGCTAACGAGTTTCGGTGAGGAGCGTAGGTGGGACAAAAGTGCCAGGAGGTACCCTGCACGATAAAAATTGGTGATAACCTCTAAATCCCGAGCGGAAAGAACAAAGCGATTAGCCTCGGCTAGGATACGACTAGCACTTTTGAATGTACTAGCGTTATCACTGTACATGTGCACAGGATAACCTCTCTCTCGAACCAAAACGTTCAAAGGCCGCAATGAATTGAGAGGAGGATAGATTTTCGACGATTGCTAAATGCGAAGCTTTCGTGGAAATGGCATATAAATACAGCAATCCAAGTCTTCTGAGACATTTTGATCTCGTGAGAGACGGCCTTGTCAAAATTGGGCCACAATAATCTACGGAGTGTGGAGCCCATGGCCGAGAAGGATTTACGCGGCTAGGGGGCAATGAACCCATAATTTGCTCACGGGTGCGCCCGCGCCAGCGTGCACGTCAGACAAGCATAATTACCTTTTTGCTTACCCGTCGTAGGGAGGGAATCCACTACTGCTGGCGCACCAATTCCCATCATCATTGCCAAGCCCGCATGTAGCAAGCTGCGAGGTGTATCATTTCTAAGAACAGGACGGTAAATTTGTGGTTAGGCGGAAGTATAATAGGATGCTTGTTTAACCTCTCCACCTGAGAATTTCATAAAATCGGCCAACCACCCGGTAAAAGCCCATCAGGGCCTAGATAAGGATTCAAGCTAAGGAGCGAGACTTGGGAGGTAATCCCTTTTCTTTTGAAAGTGCCTTATATTCAAAGGGGGTACATGTCTAGTTGACATGAGCCTTATAATAAACCACTGTGGGCTTCTCTCAATTAAGCGGTGCCAACCAACCCCTTCTCCGCATCTGAGCCGGAAGCAGGGTCAATGCGAGCAACAATGCAGCCCCGTATATTGTTAATGAATCTTAAGCCATAGCGCCAACACCCTTATCAATTTGTGATATTTTGAATATCTGCTAGTAGCAATGAACAAGGAATTTTGGTTTTTTCACCTACATTGACGAGGGCACACTTGTTGTCTATGCAGTGAACATACAACAGAGGGCATCTACCCTCACCATTATCCGCTACCTCAGCATCGACAAAATGCTTGGCCCACATTGACACTGGCTGCTTCAGCCCCACGGCGGTCCTACAAAAAACCAGAGGGTACTGTGTTGCAGTGCCTGGGGGGAGACAAACACGAGGCGTTAGCAGATCAGCGGGTGGATTCTCTTGTCCAGAGCTTACATGGCGCCAACAAGATAGTGGATAGGATGCCACTATCTTTGAAACTCTCCCCCCGCATGCGAGTGAAAGGCATCCACTTTATGATTGCCTCACCAACACACGTGCAAAAAACAATAGAACTATCGAAAAAAAGATACACCATGATTAATTAGATACACACAATTCTCAATGACTCTTTATACCTTCTTGTCAATTCTACAATAACAAGGCACTACATAACTCCAAGCGGAGGAATAGTCGACCATGACAGGGGAGCAAGTCTTGGATTTAGTAGCCCAAACAACTGGCTATGCGCAACGGATGGCAGAATCATGGATTAAACTAAGTAAAGGCAGCTCCGTTACGCCTTATGAGAGGCATCACCGGATCCTACTAGACAAGAGGGAAAGGTGACCCAACCGGGGTAAACACCTTGCGTGGGCGTATAATTGATGCAGTTAAAACAAATCTCATTAAACCAAGGAACTGCCCAACAAAACAAGTAGATCAGAATCAAGAGGAGTATCCAATCCAACTGTTAAACGACCACAATTTTTGCAGAAAAAGTTTCAACTTACCAAGAAAGGATTCACAAAAACCTAATGGGTCAGAAATAGAGGCTATAAGTGCAAACACAACCCTTGTTGTTATACACGGCCGAGGTGAAAGTGTTTGGTCGGAGTGTTTGCTATATGTTAATGCAAAGTGTGTCTTATCAGTGTTCCAAGTCAAAACCCAATATTCTGTGTGTAGGTCTGAGGCCAGAGGCGTCGTGGATAGTGATTGTGTCCGTGAGTGGTGTTGAGGTGGCCAGAAAACGAGTGAAGAATTGCTATTAAACCTCTTTCTAAGATTAAAAGCTGAGCTCCCTTTTAGCATTTTGCACAATCCTTTGAAATAACGATGCGCCTCTCAGCACCCCCCCCAGTCACTCCCAAACAGTATTAAGTCATTCTACATAAAAATCCCTGCTTGATGTGTGAAGCCACCTCAGAGAATCATTTTCATTTATTTCCCTCACGCCAACTTGTGAGACACCTTGTTACTCAGAAATGCGGATGCGGAGGGGGCCATACCATAAGTAACGTGTGGCAAAGTAAAAATTTTAATGTGGGTCCTGTGAGGGTTCTCCCTCGCCACAAAATTTCTCTGAAATTTGTTATCAGCATCATGCACCCCCGAACCATTCTATACATTTTCTCAATGTCTGCTGTTGAAACCAAACATTAAACAATCGAATCTCAAGCCATGATGTCAAGAGCTCTGATTGCACGTTAGGGCCTAGCGATAGAGTAGGCTCGGTGATTAACTTAACCCAGAAGAAAGATTTGGCACTACAATTCGAAGGACTACACGCAGTGGTGTAGTAGGGG
>JAHLJT010002366.1:0-30827 GCA_031308135.1 Acheta domesticus
ATCAAGAATTTTCTCTGATTACAGAAAGTAATAGATTGCAGTTACACAGCGGTAGTTGTTTTGATTAGAATTGGTTGACTCAAAAACAAGAATTATCAACTTTTTGGTACAGGAGGTCAACAATAAGAGCTTTTCGTTGTTTTTATTGCAAAATAAAAATCTTTATGAAAACAACGTAGGTAATATGGGAGAATTTAAAATATAAAGGGTCCCCCCCGATAAGATGGTAAAAAGTTCCCCTCAACCAAATTACATATGAGTGGTTACACTATACTTCTAACATAAAAATAATATTTTTGAAAGGTTTCTTAGCCTTCGTCCTACCACCCACACCCCTATACAGCCAAAAACGTGTTTTTTTAATTTCAATTTTTTCGACAACTTAACACTATTTATCAGACTGAAAAAAATATGATAAATAAGAACACAACTTGGACTATCAGAAAAATATTTTTCAATATTTTCTCAGGCCCAAATTCGAACACAAAAAAAATATTTTCGAAAAAAAATATCAAGAAATATTTTTTATTGTGTCTTAGAAGCCTGGAACAGGCTCGAAAAAAATGTCAAAGGTTCCTCTTCACACACAAATTGTTGTGTATTTTTTCAGATTTTTCCGATTACTGGGCTGCATTTAAAAAAATAAAAACCATTTTCCCGCCTTTAAAACACCTGGACTTCCAATATTCTTTGAAACTGACTGCAACGGTTCTCTGCATTTATTTTAGTGTTTATTATACATTTGTATACATTGCTGTATCACCCAATAAAGTTTTGATTTTGGAATATACTTACGAAGTATCATTTTTAAAGCTTTCTAATCATTTGTATGAGAATATCATACGCTAAGGAAAGATAATAGTGTTTGGCAGTTTATTAAATAATAATTCCGTCATATTTGAGGGATAATTGGGGGACATGTGGAAAAATGAAGGGGAAGAGGTTAAACCCAGATTTACAAGAACTGTTTTACTTGTCTTAGAACACAGACACTGGCACGAAAATAATCTTAAAACTTCATCTCAGAATGCTTGTGAATTTTTTCATATTTTTTTAATAGCTGGGTCATAGTTTTTAAAAAAAAACTAAGACATTTGTAGTCAACCACTTGGCACTTCGGCAGTTGCCGTGTCCTAAGCACGTGCGACCTTGCTTGAGGAGGAAGGCCACAGAATAGCAGCTAAAACGTTGACAACTGAGGCCCAGAACGCGGCGCCTCCCGGACAGATAAATAGTAACGCATTGGTTGCGGAAGCCTGTGGTCTCACTTCTGTAGATTGTTTCAGACTAGAGAAAAAGTTGTCTTTTCCTTTACCTAAGTATTTGTTCTTGTATACGTATAAGTATGGAGACACTCGTACAATCTGTACACGTGCGAAAACTCTGCACTTTGTAAATAATAATTGTACGAAAATTGAAAATTGATTTAATGTAGCACCCAACTGCAAACGCTCATCCCCCGAAAAGTAGTTTACGGCATTATAGACCCGGTACTGTGCGAGAGAATTCATTCCAATATTGCTGAGCGTTGAGATAAAAATTCGCAGAAAATAAAATAGTCCCGTTAATTTTATCGTGAAAGATAATTTCAGTATTTTCCTTCAATTTAATTTTACATTGATATTGGCTTCTCTTTTCTGTCCATCTGTGCTACGGAAAAGGCGCACCCAAAAGAACTAATATGGAAAATTGTAAATGGGATGATCATGAAAGTGGTATTTTGAAAAATTCATCCCAACAACATAACCGGGGCCTAATATATTCCCCTTCACTTCCCCACTGTCCCCCATCTATCCTGCACACGAAATGTCTTTTATCATTTCCCCATTTGTCATCTACCCGTCACCCAAAACATGTGCGTTAGAATTTACTTGTTCTAAAAAAAAAAAAAAAAAAAAAAAGGCGTGTCCCCATGAGACAAGCAAACCTGGTTTAAAAGGCCTAGGAAGCATGGCTTCCGAGTTATCTACCATTATAATGTGTGTTGCAATAATCCTTTTTTGCATGTCATAATCTGTAATCTTCTATTTTTTCTTCTAAAATCTGTTTGATGTAGGATGGGGTGTAATTCTTTATCCACCAGTATCACACTTACAAGGTTTTGTGTCGATTGTTTCTTATAAATTGCCAAAACTATCGTCTTTCCGTAGCATACGATTACTTATGCAAACGATTAGAAAGCTTTAAAAATGATACTTCGTAAGTATATTCCAAAATCAAAACTTTATTGGGTGATACAGCAATGTATACAAATGTATAATAAACACTAAAATAAATGCAGAGAACCGTTGCAGTCAGTTTCAAAGAATATTGAAAGTCCAGGTGCTTTAAAGGCGGGAAAATGGTTTTTATTTTTTTAAATACAGCCCAGTAATCGGAAAAATCTGAAAAAAATACACAACAATTTGTGTGTAAAGAGGAACCTTTGACATTTTTTTCGAGCCTGTTCCAGGCTTCTAAGACACAATAAAAATATTTCTTGATATTTTTTTTCGAAAATATTTTTTTTGTGTTCGAATTTGGGCCTGAGAAAATATTAAAAAATATTTTTCTGATAGTCCAAGTTGTGTTCTTATTTATCATATTTTTTTTCAGTCTGATAAAATAGTGTTAAGTTGTCGAAAAAAATTGAAATTAAAAAAACACGTTTTTGGCTGTATAGGGGTGTGGGTGGTAGGACGGAGGCTAAGAAACCTTTCAAAAATATTATTTTTATGTTAGAATTATAGTGTAACCACTCATATGTAATTTGGTTGAGGGGAACTTTTTACCATCTTATCGGGGGGGACCCTTTGTTCCAACTTTGTAATCAATGCGTTTCGTCTGCGAAGCCACGTGGAGCCATGTGGTCTTTGCACACTAAACCAACTGATATAATTCTCTAAAATTCCCTAAAGACAAAATAACTATAAATAGGTACTATCTTCTTACTCTAAGAGATGCTATGGATTAACTAAAAGACGTTATAGTATAACTCATGCTGTTTTTTCTTCCCAGTACTAAATGGAATTAAGAGGAAAAACTACGAACTATACATGATTTGCGTGTTTAAATGAATGTCTATAGGCGCAAGAAATATTTCGCAAAGGCAGGAGCATGCGATGTCCGTTTTCCTACCTTCGCGTACAGTTCCTAAAAGGGAGGCATTCGCGTTCGAAAACGTGATTGCAAACACAGCAAAGACATCGAAAGTAAGGAGTACCAACGGTAAATTGAAACACGTAGGACTAGACAAATTGGGGATCTGCCCAAACGTCTATGGCATGAAGCGAAAGCGGAAACGTTCTCGAAAGTAATGAAGAAAACTCACGCTTCGGTCGATGGTGACGACGAGATCAGCGCGCTGCGCGAAGTGCGGGTTGTGCGTGACGAGGAGGCGCGTGGCGCCGCTCAGCAGCCCGGCCACGCAGCGCTCGAAGAGGCACCGCGCCACGCGCGCGTCCACGGCCGCCAGCGGGTCGTCCAGCAGGTACACGTCCGCCTCCTCGTACACCGCCCTGCGCCACAGACCCACAACTCACTTCAAGCCCTTTACACAAGCGACAGATTACAGCAGGTACACGTCCGCCTCCTTGTACACCGCTCTGCGCCGCAGTTGACACAACTCACTTCAAGCCCTTTACACAAGCAACAGAGATTACAGCAGGTACACGTCCGCCTCCTCGTACACCGCCCTGCGCGACAACACAGAGATTACAGCAGGTATACGTCTCATACACCGCCCTGCGCCACAGTCGCCACAAGACTTCAAGCCGTTTACACAAGCAACAGAGATTACAGCAGGTACACGTCCGCCTCCTCGTACACCGCCCTGCGCCACAACACAGAGATTATAGCAGGTATACGCCTCGTACACCGCCCTGCGCCACAGTCACAACTCACTTCAAGCCCTTTACACAAGTGACAGATTACAGCAGGTACACGTCCGCCTCGTACTTTCCTTTGCGCCACAGTCCCACAACTCACTTCCATACATCACACCCTTTACACGAACAAGTGAGTTTACAGCTAGTACCCGTCACCTCCTCGTATACCGACATGCCCCGTAAGTGACAATATCACTTCCTTTACACAAAGAGCAGGGTTTACAGGAGGTACACGTCTTCCACATCGTTCTGGGAATGCAACATTGATGTCTTCAAAACATCGAATTTTTTAATTATCAACAAATTTGACATTGATTTTTTGTAGCTTATGTTTTCTTAACATCGATACTTCGTGTTCGATATTTTTATTTTTGAATGAAAAATCTACCACCATAATAAAAATATGCAATAATTTCAGATAAACTACATCAATTGAACTTCCTTCGGAAGTTCTAAAGTAACAAGGGAGGGGGGAATTAAAATTCAGTGTTTGTCGATAAATTCCACATGATGTTTTAAATATACATTCACGTAATTAAAAAAAGTTCCGCTAAATATCTTGATAAGTTTTTACTGTTTTGCCAAATGTTTTGTAAATATCCGTTAAAAATTAATAAACGCGACCTCCGACAAATTAATCGCTTCTGCGCGAACATCAATGGTTCCTGGACTACAGTGTTTAATAACATCTATGGATTTCGGGCGATGTTTTATTAACATCGATGTTTAAATTCTGCACATTAATGTTGTGTTGACCATGTCGCATCCCAAATCGCACACCATCTTACTTCACATTCGTCACAACTCCTTCCACACCAAGTGAAAACCTTCGCACCAGTAACCATGAGAGGTGGTGGGGAGTACCTGGCGAGGCTGAGGCGCGCGCGCTGTCCGCCGCTGAGCGCTGAGCCGCGCTCCCCCACCGGCGACTCGTCCCCGCGCGGGAGGCGCCGCAGGTCCCTGCGCAGGCAGCACGCGGACAGCACGCGTGCGTACCTCTGCGGGCGCAGCGGCCGCCCCAGAAGCACGTTGTCACGCACGGAGCCTCCGCCCCACGCCCACGCGCCCTGCGCGGCCAGCGACACGCGCCCCGCCACGCACGCCGCCGCCGCGCCCGCCTCGCCCCCGCCCGCCCATAGCTCGCCCGCCAGCGCCAGCAGCAGCGCCGTCTGCGGACGCAACACACAACATGTCACCCCCTCTTATATCATCTGGCTTCGCCCCCGCCCGCCCACAGCTCGCCCGCCAGCCCCAGCAGCAGCGCCGTCTGCGGACACAACATGTCACACAATCAACAGAAAGAAGTGGTCGTCTTTTAAACCACATGGTCACGAACCCCCATTTTACGTAATCCCGCCCATCCACAGCTCGCCCGCCAGCGCCAGCAGCAGCGCCGTCTGCGGACACAACACACAACATGTCACACAATCAACAGGAAGAACTGGTCTTCTATTAATCCACATGGTCATGACCCCCTTCTTACATTAACCCGCATCCCCCCTACCCACTCAGAGCTTGCCTGCTTGCGCCGCGAGCAGTGCCTGCTGCTGACACAACACTCAACTTGTCACACAACCAAAAGGCAGCTGCGGTCTCCCATTAAACCACAAGGACGCGACCTCGCATCGCACCACCCCGCCTTGCCCACGTTCGCCCACATTAGCCTGACCAGCGCCAGGGACATCACAGTCTGCCGGTACAACAATAACTGGTCCCACAACGGAGTGACAAAGATGATCTTACATTTGACCAAATCGTGACACCCCCTTCCACATTATCCCGCATCATTCCTGCCCACCCGCCAGCAGGCACCGATATGGGGAAAATCAAATTGTCAGAAAACGATCAGGCAGGAGTCTACTCTTATTATACATGGTCACGACTCTCATCGCTCAACCCCGCTTCTGTCTCGCCCGCCTTCGCCAGTAGACCCGCCTGTAGACACAATCAGCTGGTCACTCAACGAAGATGCAGGTGTGGTCTCCCCTTCGACTACATGTATACGCCGGATCCGAACTTGCCCTCTCTCAATCCCTTCGCTGAAACTATTCCACGTGCCCAGAGTTCGCCAACTGCGCGACCAGAGTCGCCGTTTTTGGATACAACGAAAATCTTCATACGTGATCTTTAATTTTACTTTATGGTGAAAGTTCCTTCTACATCATCGTTTGCTCTCAATTCTCCCACCAAAGCCAACGATAGTAACGTGTACGAAAAAAACAACAACGAGCATGCAGACATGTTGTAGCACTAGATTACATGTTCACGAGCCTATCACCCCGCTACGCCTCTGCCCGCAGGTTCAGCAGCAGCCCTGCCTGGGGTGAGCCGTCTATCCCAACCAGAGAAGGCGAGCCGTCCCCAGGTCCTCACCCCACCCAGTCTCGTCACGCCCTTACTTGTAATTATAGTCCCGACGCCGCCTGGTCTTTCTATCGCAGAGTTACCTTTCCTGAGCCCACGGGCCCCACGATGGCGCAGAGCTGGCCGGGCGCCAGGCGCAGTCGCAGCGCGCGCAGCACGGCGGGCGCGCCCTGCGCCCAGCACACGTCCGCGTCGCGCAGCAGCACGGCCCCGCGCAGAAGCGGGGGCGTGGAGGGTGACGGCTTGATCACTTGGCCAGGGAGGGCTCCGGACGAGAGAGCCAGGGCGTCGCTCTTGGGCGCCAGCGCGGGTTCTGGCCGCTCCTCACGCATCAGGTACTCCTGCCCCAGAACGAGCGCATTTTTACTTTATTCTTACAATCTACGAGGTAAATGAAGTCGTAGGCTTCCGCGGCGGGAGTCATGTGGATGATCTCGGCTGTCCGGGTGACGCCGCGTCGAAGGCTGTGTTGCCGACGTTTCGACCATCTTGTCGTGGTCTTCCTCAGGGCTGGAATGCATTGGCATTGGCATCCTTGGCATTCCAGCCCTGAGGAAGACCACGACAAGATGGTCGAAACGTCGGTAACACAGCCTTCGACGCGGCGTCACCCGGACAGCCAAGATCATCCAATCTACGAGGTATTTCTACGTTGTGTAAATGAGCTATTACATAATAGGCATCCTGAAGAATAATGTCATGAGTTTACTGAAATAATACCTGTTAGGTTATTTGTAATAAATAAAATACAAATCCTAATGAACAGAGTAATGAATGATTATTAGATAATGGATATCAGTAGAGAGTAGCTAGTCATATAAAAAATTAATTATTGTTGAAATAGCAACAATTATGGTTGCTAATCTAAAATGCTCAGGTATCTACATGTGTGTTAACAGTAAATTTATGTTGTGCTCATACAACAAAACCTAATAGACCAGCGGCTACTATTGCATACATTTTTCTAATGTACCAAATGCTTCCCTATTCCCTCTTTCTTTACAAATAATATGAGAAATTGTACCAAACTCCGGGTAAAATTAAAATATAAACTTCCAAATGTCCAACGAAAGAAAATAAGTGTTGATATAAACTTGTTTATTTTATTATCATTCTCACCTTTCAAGTCCACACAGTAGCTGAAATTTAACATACCCGCAGCTAACTTTCTAATAATTTTAATGTAAATACATTGTATTATTCTTGTTGTTATATATCAGTATTATGCAATTATTTTATTGTTTTAATGTCTTATTGGTATTTTGTGCCATTCTTGCATTTTGTGGATTTTGTATTTAATGGCTCAAACTTCGTAACTTTTTTCTTTCTGGTAAGCTTTTAATAATCAGTTTTCTTGTATAAGGGTTACCACCCATTTGAGAATAGCATTTATTCTTAATAGCAAATAAAGATAAGATTAATAAAAATAAAATGAGATCATCTTCTCCTGCAGGATCGAAAAACGATGTATTTAGATTTCGATCTGATAGTGTTGTAATAGTTCCGACGGCGAATCCTGGAACAGTACTCTAACAAACGGGCCACGGGTAGCGCGCGATCTCTCCTTCCTCTTCTTTGTTCTATCCTCACCCCTTACACACACTCTAACGTGTAGTAGACTACCACACATTCCGGGGGCTTAGAGCTTGTCTCGGCTGGGGCGGTATCCCGTTGTTGGGAGATACCCGTTTGGGGAAACCCCACCAGCCGATGGTAGATCGGCGTCGGAACTCGCCATCCAGCGGGGCCACGACACACACGATGAAAAGCATGTACTACACTAACGGGACTCCAGGGGGGGATATGGGACGGCCCTCATTCGGGTGAAAAACATGCACTACACTTGCGGGTAAATGACCTCAGTAGTTGACGCGCCCGGTATCACTGACAATTAATTAATCTAGGGGAGGGGAGCGGTGCTCCTCACCTTGATGCGCCGGACGGAGACGAGGCCGTCCGAGACGGCGCTGGCGGCGCGCGGGAAGTAGAGGTTGAGCGCGATGTTGAGGAAGTACATGTGCTGCATCATGATCATGATGTGCTGTATCTGGGGCCGCCAGCCCAGCAGCGTGGACGCCGTGAAGAAGGCGACGCTGGCCAGGTGGATGGAGAAGAGCAGCATGCTCAGGAAGACCACGCCCACCGCGCGCGCCGGCCGCTGCCCGCGCTCCTCGCTCCTGCAACGACCGCAAATGGCTTTCATTTTCTACTGATACACTACACAGTTTCATTTCATTTCGTATTTCATGAAATAAGTCTGCAAAAATCATTGTACCAGCTAAATAAAATATGCAAACCATATTGTCTCTCAATATCTGTCTCTAAAACTAAAGTGACGGTATTAAGAGGCAAATATCCCACCAGAACAAATATTATAATAGAAGATAAAGTAATAGAGCAAGTAAACATTTTAATTATTTGGGCGGTGATATCACATACGATTACAGTGATGATATGAAAACAAAACTACGTTTCCGACATACTTATGGAACAATAAACAAATACCTTCGCAATAAGACTAGAAAAGAGACACTATTAAAATTTTGTAAAGTCATGGCAGTAGCACAACTGCTTTACGGGTGTGGATCATGGACAATAAGAAAACAAGGTAAAATGAAGAGACAAGCATTTGAAATGAAATTTCTCCGGAGAGTGAAACGCTGCACCTTAATGGATAAAATAAAAATGAAGATATATGACAGAATCTTAACATAATTTCTATTAATGAAAAAATAAATGAATACAGATCACGATGGGTAGAGCACTTGGGAAGAATGTCTCGTGAAAGTATCCTCCGACATGCCTTTCAGTACAGACCAAGGGGAAGAAGGGACATTGGCCGTCCACGACAGAGATGGTGTTATGAAGCCGGAACAGGGAATCTTCCTAACCACTGAAGTGAAGAAGAAGAACAAGACACTATACAGTGGGACGTCAATTATACGAACGTCAATCATCCGAATCGTCAAATATCCGAACTCATATTTTCTCTGAATAATTATTTTTTTAAATTAGGTACCATACACTATACGTATTCATTTTCATTTGTAATTCCAAATATTGAGAATGATCCCCGATGTGTTTGACACTGATAAACTTTTAACGAGATACTGACACAGTGAACTTTAACAAATCTTACAATAAATGCCTAAAGTTCGGAATGTTTTTTTATTAGCATAAAATGATTTTCACCAACTTTAAGCGCAAGAAAACTAACAGTACATTGTCAAACTACTGAAAATAAATGCTTAACACCTGTCACTCGGAATGTTCATAGTTGGCAGAAAACCCATGCCTTTTAGTGCAACGGTAACCTGCGTAGATATTATGTTCGGTTATCCGCGTTATCGAACATCCGAACTATAGCTGGTCCCAGTTTGTTCGGATAATCGACGTTTCACTGTTCTGCGCTTTATTCACAGCTGCCTCAGACAGGTCTTCAGCTGTTACGGTGCCATCCAATCGGGACCTTACACGTCACTACAGTGACGTTACTATGGTGACGTTCAACCTTCCGATTCGATGATACCGTAACAGGTGATTTACAACAGAGGCAGCTCTAAATAAATCCAAATACATTGCTTGTTACAGCCTTCGATATGGAACTCGATATCCATAACTTACCTGGATCGAGAGGATCGAAATTACGAGGGAAATACGAGAACAGTTGAACGGTGCTTCGTGTTCTCTTATGAAGGGGATTATAAAAGGGAATTATGAGAGGGAAATATGAAAAACAAGTCGAGCCAAGTTAACATTAGTTAATTAGTAAATCTGAATCATTAAAATTAGGTAAATAATACGTTTTTTTTATGAACCACGGGCTTCAACTGGTTCTAGTGACCTCGGGGCGGAAAGAGCACTCTGGCCAAAGGCCTTGAGGCTTTTAGTCTCTGCTCGATCATTATAACTGTTAAAACTTCCTTTGGTACATAAGTAATTATTATTTTGGTTAAAATATGGGTGCAAATTGCATAAAAATAATATATAAATAACTATTAAAAAGGATATACTGTGAAAATAGGATACATAGAAATCAAATGTCGTGGTCGAAAAGAGCCTGTGGGTATCAATGACAAAATCCAAGAAACTTGAAAGGTTTTGTAACACATCCTGAAACTTTTATAACACTTTGTAACATCTCAATCTCTTGAAAGTTACCTATTAAATGTCCCGCCAACTGCTCGAAATACTCTTGAGAAATAATAACATTCTCGACAAATGGCTTATTTATTACGAGACATACTGTTCATGGAAATCTTAACACACAATAACCAATCGAAGTCTCGAGGATCAAAAACTCTATTTTATTTTGTGTACTGAATACCTCAAAGCGTTCAGAATTTGTTGGGTCTTCTATCGAATGCGCCAACTTGCTAGGCATGGAACATGTGTAATAGTTCGTGACGTCAGGACTCTTCGCGAACATCTTATTACTATTGCCAAATTATTATCAAACTCCGCTCGTTTGATGAATCTCCATCCTCGTATTGTAATAAGATAACTTACATTTGTCGTGAAGATACCTTTGTTCCATGAACTAACCTGCGCGCGTGCAACAGCTGCTGTTCGAAGGCGTCCTCCCATGCGCCCATCTTGATGGCGCGGATGTTGCCCAGCACTTCTCCCAGCAGGCGCAGCCGCTCGTCCGACAGAGGCCCCACGCGCAGCCCCAGACGGGCCAGCACACGCCCCAGCCCCGCTGCACACACGACATGCACTCATGAAGGACCACACATGCAGCGCATGCGATCACGACAAGGACACGGTTAGAGGAACATGCACCCATCTACAGCCTCCGACGGGCAAGCACGTGGACTTCCCGTACTGCGCACACAACATGCGCTCGGGGAAGGGATATGGCGCGTGCGCACATGGCAAAGAGACATGCGCTCACGGGAAGGATACTAATATAGAAACGTGCGCTCACGGCATGGAACCGATATAGGCTCATGCGCTCAAGGGAAGGTGACATTAAGTCACATGTGCACTCGGCAAACCGAGTGATATAGGCACATGCACACACGGCTGGGCGACATGTACAGGTCAAGTGCACATCGAGACGTGACTGCACATGTATTCACGACAACGCGACGGAGTATATGTGTCCTGAATGATGTACGCGCAAAATATGTCTCGCATAACCCAAGGGTCGGGTTCTATTTACCTTCACCTGCAGGTAGAGAATAGTAGTTTACGTAACTAGGGCGCGAAACAGGTGATTCACGCACGAGTCGAGTTGGTCGTCCGAGCGTAACGAGGGCGACAAAGAGACGAGTGCGGGAATTACCCCTCGCCCGTGTTGCGAAAATAATTTTTTTTAACACATCGTGAGCGAAACGCAATGCAAAAAAAAAGGAATACGAATTACATATCAATAGCTATACCTTCCTTGTACAAATGTAAATGTATTCCAGTTACACACTATTGTTTGGAAATAATAAACAAGGTCATCCTCAAGACGAAATACAAATACGAATCGTTGCAAATATGTTCCCCATAAGCTTCGCGATATTTCGGATGCTGTGAAAAAATTCGGTTTTCGCACGCTGAAAACAAGCACGAAAAAACGCGTTACGCGCACGGTGTGTTAAAAAAATAAAACATCTGAATGAATTTGAAATTCATTTGTCCCAACTGTCACGTATCTCGCAATTCTACCTGTCCTAACTACGCACCTCTAATGCAAGAGGACCACATCTCTGGAAAATTGAAAGTTGAGAGACATCCATTGTTATATTCCTCGTTTTCCATTACATCATAAGCAAAAATGCCATTTTTTGGTTTAATAAATAGCTAAGTAATAGCAATTCAATTCCTGTTGTTATATGCTCTTGAGAAAAATTCCGTAGGCTCTCCTGCGAAATGAATGATTTCGCAGTTGTGGCCCTGTTGCATTAGGAGTTGCATCCTATTCATTCTTTTCTAAACATTTTTGCCGATCCTAATGAGTTTTAGAGGCACTCGGTGGGACTTAGTTTACATTAGATTTAGTTTATAATAAATTAGGTTTAAGCCAACAATACAAATAAAGAGTTTCATGTAAACTGAACTTTGCAAAAAAATCCTACATAAAATAAAAAAAAAAGAGGTGCGATCCAGTGTTGTACGAGAGAAGCTCACCTTGTAGGGGCACAGTGCAGATCAGCATCGCGACGGCGCTGCACACGGCGGACCAGCCGGCCTGGTAGTAGAGCATGGCGGCGGCGGCGACGGCGTGCGCGGGGCCCAGCCACAGGAAGTGGCCGCGCTGGAAGGCCGTGGGGATGCGCGCCGCGTCCGCCGCCAGCAGCGTCACCAGCGCGCCCGACGCCCCCGGCCGCAGCTGGCCCGCGCCCAAGCGCAGCGCCTGCGCACGCGCACGCGCACGCGCACGCGTTTTTGTCATACGTGAATTTTGCAAATTTATACATAAATAGCTAGTGCTGCTAAAACAGCACGTACTTTCTCGCCCATACTTTCACGCAAAATTACGCAAAAATTACTCTGTAACGTTTTTGTCATGTGTGAATTTTGCAAATTTATACATAAATAGCTAGTGCTGCTAAAACAGCACGTACTTTCTCGCCCATACTTTCACGCAAAATTACGCAAAAATTACTCTGTAACGTTTTTGTCATGTGTGAATTTTGCAAATTTATACATAAATAGCTAGTGCTGCTAAAACAGCACGTACTTTCTCGCCCGTACTTTCACGCAAAATTACGCAAAAAGTACTCTGTAACGTTTTTGTCATGTGTGAATTTTGCAAATTTATACATAAATAGCTAGTGCTGCTAAAACAGCACGTACTTTCTCGCCCATACTTTCACGCAAAATTACGCAAAAATTACTCTGTAACGTTTTTGTCATGTGTGAATTTTGCAAATTTATACATAAATAGCTAGTGCTGCTAAAACAGCACGTACTTTCTCGCCCGTACTTTCACGCAAAATTACGCAAAAATTACTCTGTAACGTTTTTGTCATGTGTGAATTTTGCAAATTTATACATAAATAGCTAGTGCTGCTAAAACAGCACGTACTTTCTCGCCCATACTTTCACGCAAAATTACGCAAAAATTACTCTGTAACGTTTTTGTCATGTGTGAATTTTGCAAATTTATACATAAATAGCTAGTGCTGCTAAAACAGCACGTACTTTCTCGCCCATACTTTCACGCAAAATTACGCCAAAATTACTCTGTAACGTTTTTGTCATGTGTGAATTTTGCAAATTTATACATAAATAGCTAGTGCTGCAAAAACAGCACGTACTTTCTCGCCCATACTTTCACGCAAAATTACGCAAAAATTACTCTGTAACGTTTTTGTCATGTGTGAATTTTGCAAATTTATACATAAATAGCTAGTGCTGCTAAAACAGCACGTACTTTCTCGCCCATACTTTCACGCAAAATTATGCAAAAATTACTCTGTAACGTTTTTGTCATGTGTGAATTTTGCAAATTTATACATAAATAGCTAGTGCTGCTAAAACAGCACGTACTTTCTCGCCCATACTTTCACGCAAAATTACGCAAAAATTACTCTGTAACGTTTTTGTCATGTGTGAATTTTGCAAATTTATACATAAATAGCTAGTGCTGCTAAAACAGCACGTACTTTCTCGCCCATACTTTCACGCAAAATTACGCAAAAATTACTCTGTAACGTTTTTGTCATGTGTGAATTTTGCAAATTTATACATAAATAGCTAGTGCTGCTAAAACAGCACGTACTTTCTCGCCCATACTTTCACGCAAAATTACGCAAAAATTACTCTGTAACGTTTTTGTCATGTGTGAATTTTGCAAATTTATACATAAATAGCTAGTGCTGCTAAAACACTACGTACTTTCTCGCCCATACTTTCACGCAAAATTACGCAAAAATTACTCTGTAACGTTTTTGTCATGTGTGAATTTTGCAAATTTATACATAAATAGCTAGTGCTGCTAAAACAGCACGTACTTTCTCGCCCATACTTTCACGCAAAATTACGCCAAAATTACTCTGTAACGTTTTTGTCATGTGTGAATTTTGCAAATTTATACATAAATAGCTAGTGCTGCTAAAACAGCACGTACTTTTTTCGCCCATACTTTCACGCAAAATTACGCAAAAAGTACTCTCTCAGGTAGCTGTATTTTTAGCTGTGGACTAAACTGCGGATCACCTGTGAATTCAACAGCCTAACACCTTCCCCTTTTTAAAAGAGCTTCCGAAGGACCAGCACGTTTTTATGATAAGCATACAAATATTTTCCTGAAATTGAATGATTGTAGATGTTGCCATTATTGGGAAAATCAATAAGCAGAGATAAATTTAATATGCGTAATTGAAAATTAATTGAAGGCTAGACAAACAAAATAAAATAAATTATATAAATATTCTCTTGCAAGAGGATGTAACGCATTGCAATTACACCATAGGTATTTTAATGACGGTTACTCAAACAAAAATGAGATGAATTAAATAAATATTATCTTGCAAGGGGATGTAAAACATTGCAATTACACCGTAGGTGTTTTAATTGACGTTAAGTAAATCAAAAAAGATTTTCAATTTATCACAGTTGACAATGGCATAATACTGAATACTATTGTGGCAATTCACGATCTAAAATAAAGATACAATGGGAAAACACATATTAAACTTGGTGTTGATTTTAGTGACGCGTGGATGATGTCACAAGTGGGGTGCTGCACTATCCAGCTCGAAGTCGTAGTTTCAAGTCTTGTCACAGAGACGGCTCCTAGTGGCCCCCCGCGACACAAAAGCGCAGTCATGTGGTAAGCGCGCAGACAGGAGGCGCGGAACAGTGATGTCAGTACGAACATGATCGACATCGTAATTAATGACACCGCATGCAACCATTAGCACGCCAACCGATATCATCATGGGTTAAAGATAGCACAAAGCATGCAAATGCTTTTTCACAGGCACTATATTGAAGTAGGAATGGCACCAGTTCACAAGTAGTTCTTTCCCATGGCATCGTTGCAATTACACGTACGATGCATCACAATAATGAAGATAATGTTAATTGAACATCTTGTCAGTCAGTCTAAAACAGTTGGCGTGAAAGTGCACCAGTTTTTAAAATGCTGATGCATAGTGCGTGACGTAATCACCGGAAAACACTGATTATAGTTCACGGTTGGTGACAGCGTGGCATATAACTAAAGTTGTGCAATACACCACAATGAAATGAATTATAAACAATTAACAAAACAAACAGTTGAAGTTATGCAAATTGTTCAAACTGCAAAACACTGCGTAACAGCGGGGTTTTTCAAGCGCACAAATGCAACCGGTGAAGTTGTAATTAGCACAGAGTCGACTGGCTTGTAGCGTTGCGTCGGAGATGACTCGTTATATAAAAAACGTCAATCATTATTATTATTATTATTATTATTATTATTATTATTATTATTATTATTATTATTATTATTATCATCATCATCATCATCACTTAAAGTGCTTTAAATTAAATCGGGCATGTGGGAGAGTTGATGACTTCCGATTGACTTGTCTCAAGCGCCCCTGAATAGAAGCGCCAGCAACCCGCCGCACCGCCAAGTATTGAGCGCATGTTGCCTGTATATTTTGCCCCTGCGATTGTGAAATATCGGCCGGAATTGTAACGCCCGATATTATTCGTATTTGAACGTCATCTCGGACAACTAAATCAAATTTTTCCAAGACAATGTCACAGAAAAGTATAACAGATGATATACGAGTTAGTTTTTGTCGTACATAATGTAAAAACAATGAAAAGGGCTCACCTTGCGGTAGAGGAGAGTCGCGCAGGCGGCGCGTGCGCGCACGCCCGCGGCCTGCGCCACGAGGAAGCCGTGCGGGAGGAGGAAGGCCTGCAGGAAGACGCACACGGCCGTGGCGCCCGCCGCCGCCTCCGCCTCGCGCGCCCCGTGGCGCGGGGCCTCCTCCGCGAAGTGCTCCACCATGCGCCCCAGCATCGGCGGCACCACCAGCCTGCGCAAGAAAGGTCTTCGTCACCCCGATGGTTTTGTTCAGCGCTGGAATGACGCATTTCAGCCCTGAAGGAGACCGCGATGTAATCGTCGAATAATCGGCATCACTTCCATCGACATGGCGTCCCTTATACTTGGATACTTGGACGTAAGTTTGTAATCAAACAATATTAGAAAGAAAGTGCTCATTGCGCGCGAACCACTCACGTGACGCCGAGCGCGTAGAGCGCGAGCAGCAAGCCGCTGAAGAGCAGCCGCGCCCAGAAGACTCGCAGCAGCGCGCGCAGCAGACTGGGCTTTCTGCGCCGCAGCTCCGCCTCCCACGCCCTGCGCAACGGAACACTGCATTAACAAAGACGCAGATTGCTTCAAGTCCCAAAGATACAGAACCGCTCCGAGCAAACGATTCGAACTGAGAGGTTAACTCGCATTCATCTAGAACGTACAGTGCGTAAATTCCAAAGCAGTGGTCTCAATGCGATTTAAAAAGAAGTTTTACTTTATCTTCCCTGCGGGCGTGAAAAGTGAGGGGTAATAGCCGCAGGATGAGAGGTTAAAGCTCACGTTTCCAGGAGATCTCCCAGGCGGCCACATTTGTCGTTGTCAGGGCAGTGGTGCAGATCTTCGGCCTCCAGAGGGCTCCTGCGCCGGCCGCGTTCGAACAAAGTCCGAGTCCACCTGCAACACACGACTTGGGTTGGACATCTCTGACTTACACTGCCCTTGCGCAAGAAGCGTCACTATTCCTACAGCATACATCCTTCTTAATCTACCATTGCTCAAAACTCCTGAGTCCGCCGTCTGCACACAACAAGGATTGGCTACCTCGGTCTGATATATCTCTTGCTCAAGAAGCACGAACCCGCGTACAGTGCACAACCTAGATAGGCTCACTCTTACTTGTACTATCCTTAGTGAGAAGCATGACTTCATCTAGAGCACAAAAAATAGACTTATATTGCTCTTGCTCAAGAAGTCTGAGCGTGTTAGTGTTCAATCTAAATATTGTGGCAGATCGCGAAATAATTATTACAACGCCAAATCCGGCCCTGGACGAAAACTCGCCGCGGTGGGTTGCTGGCAGACAAAGGAGTTATTCTGTTCGACGACCCCACCCTAAACCCTTTTGTCACCGCTGCCAAAGAATGTGTCGACGTGAGGTCAGTCTAGACACCCTCTGCCACATCATCAGAAGGAGTTTTCACAAAAGAACTTGTATAGAATAGAATATTTTTGTGTAATTTAGCCATGAGTAATCATAACAAAACAAATGTGGAATATATGTAACTATTTTGTAACAGTAAACAAATAAATGAAAAATTAAAAATAAAATTGTATGAAAATAAAAACAAATCGCTGATACCTTAGGTCATTTTGCTTTTTTTATAGAAATTGATTGCCTTGCAACAGCATATTGAACTAATTTTCAAAAGATTAAACGTTTGGTTTCCTTTATTTTCTCATTTAATAGTAATGCGAGAAATTTTCAATAAAAGAACTTTCCTTCTGGCCAGAGAATGACTTAAAGACTAAAAACAATTAAGTTTCCACCCGGTCGTTTGTTCATTGCGTCGTTTGATTGTGAGAATTGAGACCTTCTATTGAAAACTTTCTATGTTTCATTGTCTAGTATGATCAAGCATGTATGAGTGTCGCAATATAGATAGCGAAGCAAAGATAACAAGTTTTTAAAGTTCGAAATGTCAATGTTTTTAAAAACAAAGATTAGTGAGTGATTCTCAACGTAAACAATGATATGGAACATGTGTACCTTCGCAAAAAGTCAATGATTATAATAAGTTGTGATGCATTATGTTTTAAATCATGGTGGAGAGCAGGATTTAGTCCATTACAGAACACATGTCCAAATCTTGGTAAATACAAAATATTGCAATTACATTTTGAGAAACACGTTTAACTTTTCATTAACAACTCATTGTGATTGTATTGTTTCAGAAATTGTAAACTTCCCTCAATTCATTAGTCCTACGAGAATAAATAATGAAGTACATGAAATCATTTTTTGAGGTTTTCGATTTTCCTTATTGTGCGTATATTACTCTGTAATGTTTTAACTTTCCTGATATTATTTCCTTTGGGCGTTTAATTGAAAGGGTTCATCTAGTTCCTTATTATTAATCCTAGCGTTACCAAGAGGGGTGGGAGGCAATCCGATGTTCCTTTGTTTTTCTTGGATTTAATTGAGTTATTACAGCGTCTTTTGCTATAGTTAAAATGATCGGGACTATTCACTGGAAAATTCGAAAATTCAGAATAAAGTTTGGAAGTATTTGTGGAGTTTTAAGTCTTACTATGCAATGTTATGAGGATACATCGGCCTTTATTTGACTTTAAAAAGTAATAGGTTTAAGCTTTAATGTTAAGTAAAAATATTGTCAAGAAAAGTTTTTTTCAGTTGAAGTTGAAAATGAAACGTGTTTTTTGGTTTGAAGGAGTATAAGGTGTAGTAATTGATGATTCAATTTATTATTTTAGCAAAATTATCTAATTCTTCAATTTTTGCGCTAGGCTCTGAAGTTCCTCCCCTCCTTGGCAATGCACAGGACCATTTATACTTTGGTTTTGATGTGATGAAAATGTACCTAATTTATTGAACCCTGGGGCTTCACGAACAAGCGTGAGCAGAGTCAGTGTATTTTGTGCTGAGTGTGACAATTTCGTTTTGCCCTGTTCCATTCTTATCGCACAGGTTCGGGGTGTATCATTTCAGGAAAATAGAAATTAAGTGCAAACTTATCGTTGTTGCGGCGGAAATTTTCCGTAAATATTGAATATCTAAAGAGACCTATATTAATTTGGAGTGCATAAGAATAAGGTAAGTACACGAATACCTAAAAGAAATCCAATGAATAACAATCTGTCGATAAGAAATCTTAAAAGGTTACAAAGAGTGGAGTAGTTCCTATTAGGTTTGCAAAGTGGAGTCTATTCGAACAATTTGTGAAGTGTTGTTCTCAATATGTTATAATGTGTTCATTGTTAAGTGACAATACCACTATCTCATCTGACCTTCAGCGGGTCTTGTGCCTTGGACTTCATGCATATTTGCGAACATCTCTCACAGCCTAAGAAGGCTGTGACCTGTAGAGTCTTCTACGCACGCGTAGTTCGTGTCTTCGAAATGCAGAGAGAAATACGGGCAGCCTCATTTTCCTGAAGGTTGGCCTGTCGGGAGTTGTCTAGT
The DNA here is from genome assembly GCA_031308135.1 of Acheta domesticus. NCBI lineage: Eukaryota > Metazoa > Arthropoda > Insecta > Orthoptera > Gryllidae > Acheta > Acheta domesticus. The sequence continues at coordinate 19,412 of JAHLJT010002366.1, forward strand.
TCGTTCGTGGCATGCAACCGGCACTAACACACGCCAAATGTGCACACACATGCTCACACACATACCCACTTGTACCATATCAGTCCGACGTATCGGAATGGCTAACTCATGTTAAATACAAGGCGCCAAAAGAGGTGAACAGGCAATAATAAGTGGCTGCTAGCATTGCAATTATGGAAACGAGCTGAACCCGTGTGATTACACAACATAAAAGGAAATGTGCAAAAGTTACCACAGAAAGAGTTGTACATGCAAGATACAGAAAAAAATGAGACTCCAAAAATGTTGCTTCATGTCGTTCAATGCTTATTCTCCATGAAAAAGGAAATGAAATAAGTTTAGAAATATAGGAACAATTGACTGTAAACACTGAGTCAATCGTGTTAATGAAAACTTAATTGAAATGTTTTACACTTACCAATGTCTGTACATACGTGCATGATCTGGTTTATCAAAGAATGTAACTTGTGTTTGAACTTATTCTTTATGAATAATTTCACCATTATAGACGATGATGTGAATATCCTGTGTCCATGCCAGCAATTGGGCAATCCTTTTACTGGCCTTGAAAACGATATAATGAAAATAAAGTATACAATACTTTTTTGACATACATTCGAAGCTATGATGTAGTTTTGTACGTTTTGTTGTGTGCCTTCCTGTTTGAGAAACTTCATTGTAGGAGTGTGTGTTTTGTTGAAAATGTTTTCGAATAAACAGTGCTGTTTCTAGACATGTATTTGCTATATACCATAATTTATTGAAGAAATACCTTTGCAATGAGTCTCCAAGACTAATAAATTGAGAATTATTTTCAAATTCTGAAACAATAGAATTAAAATTGATAGTTAAATAATAACTAATGGTAGAGATATTAATATAATGAATTAATAGAGTACAGAATATCTACACTATCAATAGAATTAATAGTATAGATTAAGAACGCATAGTTAAATAATGCTTTTGAAAGTGTAATTAAATTTTCTAGAACACGCATTAAGAATGCATGTTACCGTTAAGCACATGGGTAAGGTTAGGTAAAGCGTCGACCTGTATTATTGATAATATAGTTTCATTTACATTTATATTAATTTTCGTATACCTAAAATGTTTTTCAAATTTCTAAAGAGAATGTATAAAATATTATATTCTTTAACTAGACTAGCTATTGATAAATTGAAAAATGAAATTGTTCAATATTCAAATTTGGCTCTCGAAGTAGGCGGCAGATGATTTATATTGGATCACTGATCATTAATCTTTCTGAAACACTGTAAATTAAAGAAGAATTCAATATGGATACCAGAAGCAAGTCAATGGCAAACAATTTAGAGAAAATATCCCTGAATTCATGAAAGGGGGTTATGATATAGATTCTGATATTAACAGGAAGCGTGAATCAACAAAATTTTAAAAATAATTTGAAGAAATGGAATTAATTTGGAGGGGAATTTAGATGATGAAATTCTGGTTACGAAAAATAATGGTGTTGATGGTGTTAAAGAAACTTTGCGTTTGTAGGTAAACTCAGCAGTGACAATGAAAATATGTTACAGATATTATTGCAGAATGCACAACAATTAAATAACGAACGATCAAATCGTCTGTATTTACGTACAAAAATGAACAAAATAATATTTATTTAAATACAAAACATGATCAAAAGAAATACGTCTAAAAAAAAACTTGATAGGATGTGACGGGCAAAGCGGTTCGCGGTAGGTTTCTTTGGGGTTCTTCCTTTTCCCTTGTATCTCATTCCACCGTTCCATTTCTCCATTGCCTTTCAAATCGTATCATCATCACCCATCTCTCAAACTGTTCATATCAAGTATGTCCTAAAAGGCTTAAATACTCACAATCATAATACATGTTCAACATTATTCTATTGAACGTATAATTTATGATAAATGGATTGTTTTTGATAAATCTTCAAGCAGGATTTATTACAAATTCCCAATGCAAGAGTGGTATTTGGCATGACTCAATCCTGTGTTAAGTGATCAACGAATGGTAAGAGTGTGAATGTATACCTTTCGTTGTTCTGTGAAAACAAACTAAATTACTTTTGACGAAAATTACTTGACGAAATTTGTTTTTATTCCGTTATCTACAAAATGAAACCTTTTTTGGCTTTCTATATCGTTTTTCGAGGTTTACCTTTTCTGTATATTCAAGTCCTTAGTATTCCCCATCATAAACAATTAGTCTCAAAATGCAGTAAAATTAAACTGAATGTTTTAAATGGTGAGAAATTTAATATAGGCGCTTAGCAATTTAGTATGTTAGTATGTTATGTATGTTTAGTACGTTTATACACTGTAGGGAGCTGCGTCACAATGCTGTAACGCACCCGATAGGTGGCTATTTTCACTTCCAAACAATGATTTACAATCTGCGGAATATTTACACGGGTCCCCTTCGTAAGTAATTATTTTTAAATCCATGTTACTGTACGTGCCGTATGTCACAGCACCTGACGTCGGAACCATTATGTTTGCAGGTGCCACATAATAAATATTACCGTATTTTTGGACAGTCGAAAATCAAAGTCAAAATTTTTCCAATGAACTTGTGGCGGGAAATTTCATGTACATGTAACATTCGCCCCTCGTTGGTAGACAACCCATAATAATTGGTGTATGGATGGAACGCGAAATCACTTTGCGTCAGAATGTGACCAACAAACACTACTGTATGATGAGCTGCCTACCAGTCAGGGGCTAGTGCAATATGAGTATCTTATATAACATAACTTTTAAAATATGTTATAACATATAACTATTCTGTAACATATAAGGTTATGAACATTTGCCACCACTAGCAAAATGACCATTTACGCCTCCTCTGTATGCCGAGAAGTACATAACATGCATTCTGAGACATCCTGGAAACTGGCGTGTAGACTGAATGAGAACATTCCTCATGGGTACCGGCTCTTCAGAAATACTTACAATTTCATCTGTACATGTGCTGCATATGCTCAACTAGCCCACATTGAGACCTTTGCCAGAGTCGAAACATTTGCTTAGTGAAGTGTTTCTAGGAACGCGAGTGCGGAGCATATTGGCCGTGGGTCGTATGTTTTCTATACGACCAGAAGGGCAAACGTGCAGCGAACGAGCAGCACCAACTCGCAGGAAGGGACCAGGGCGTCAATAAATGTCAGTGCAGTGCCTCTCACCGGGATACGCTAGTGATCGAGCTCCGGCGGTGGCAGGATTTTCGACACTAGCTACATAGCTAGGTTGAATTCAGTCACTGTCTGGAGGAGAAATCTAGCGGCCGGCTGATCTGATCGGTAGTTTTCCTTGGTTTCTCTCATCAGTACCAGCCTAAAGCCGGAACAGTACCCTAACAACGGGTCACGTACCGCGCACGATCTTTCCTTTCTCTTCCTTGTTCTACATCACTCCTTACTTACAGGCACTACACTAACACACACGTCGGGAGACCAGACGTGAGCTTAAAGCTTGTCCCGGCTGGGGCGGTGTCCTGTTGCTGGAAGATACTCTGTGTGGGGACACCCCTCGCTAGCCGATGGATAGATCGGCCGCGGATAGATCGGCCGCGGATCTCGCCATCCAGCGAGGGAAAAAAAATCAACGGCACTGCCCGCGTTAAAACATACACCATACTTACGGGAATAACAACTTTATTTGTTGACGCGCCTGTAATCACTAATCAATCAATCACAGGAAGCGAAAGGGAATTGCCTGACTGTGGGTGACATAGGGAGCTGAAAACGGCTGGCGCTGACGGCGGGTGCAAGGCGATTGGTGAGTGGACTCACCAGAAGATGAGCAGCGAGAGCGGGTTGGCCGAAGGCCGCGGGTGCTCCTTGGTATCGGCGCTCCCCATCGTGAGCGGCGTTGCCAACTGAACAACAAAAAAAGTCAATTACACTCCTTCCGTTTCTCGGAGTTACTTTTTACACGCACTCAGAACAAATGAGTGCTCATTTTCTTTTGTCCCATTTCTGCATATCACTTTTTGTTTACAAATAAATTAAATCGTAGGCCTTGATTTCTGGACTTTAAAATTTGTACCTACCGTTAAAAAAGTAAGGTAACCACATTTCTGAAGGAATTGCAAGAAATTATAAAACGATGGGAATTTCAAAAATACATTGACAGAACTTTTAATAAAACTTACCTCACCACAGGCAGAACCTCAAGGGTTTAGGGTCTAATAAAAACCCATAAGCCAGGTTTTCCTGTAATACCAGTGGTTTCTTACATAGATACCATCCATTTCGAACTTTGCAATTTTCTGAATTTATTATTAAAACCTATAATAAATTTATGTGAACACCGTGTAGTAAAGAATAGTTTTAAACAAGTCATGGAACTAGTCACTCTAGGTTTACCATCAAATCATTAAATTAGATCACCCTAGATATTAAATTATTAAACCCTAGATTCAATGTCAATGTTTCTCAATATCCCCCATTTTCGCATTATTTCAGCCTTAGAATTTTACCTGCTCCACATAAACCATCTTTCAATGTCTACACATGAAATAACTTTTGTAGTACAATGTATTCTATGTATGTACACAGGCAATTCGCATTTGATGGCGTGACTGCAATTTCAATAGCAGGCTCATTTAGTCGAGTATTTTAAGAACTTGTAATGCATAAGGTAGAAGAAGTCAGACTATCTTCCGTTAAAATTTCTATTAAAAACGAGACTTGCCATTGTGGACTCCCTTTCGAATCTTTAATTGACGTCAGTGAAAAAGGAATTATAGATAATTCGCTCTTGTGTAATCGCCAGAATGGAAAAGAGAAACAAAGGAACTGAGAAGGGTATATCATGTACAGACAGCTTTGTTTTTAAAAGGAATCCTAGGACATATTCAAACATACGATGAGATCTCTCGTGAGCAAACAAGTCTGTCTGCATGAATGCAAAAAATCAAAAATATGCACTGGTTTCATCTTCCTTTTCCTTTTAGATTTTTAATACAGTGACACAGGAGCCTCCGAATCCACAGAAAGACAATATACAACTGTGCCTTCATGAAGTCTAGGCTTGCTGGTATGTTTACAACTTGATAGAGAGGGGGAGAGAAAATAATAACGAAATAGGCCGAAAAGAACGCAATTAAGGTAGAAAGAGGCACAAATAAGGCAAAATGCCTAAAATTGGCATCAGAAGCTAAAATAGGGAAACAAGGAAAAAATGAAAATCTACTAAAATAAGTACAATTAAGTTATTCCAATTGTTAAAAGTAATGGTAACAATAATAAAAGGTTTATTTCCAAAATTCCAAAATATGAATAAAGATGACCGAATTAAATCGAATGGCGACTCCACATGAAAGGTGGCATACAGATGGAAACGGCGAAGGACGCGGGATGATATGGAGGCATTATTTCAATAGTGGTACCTCTCCATTGCCACTCATTTCGAGATATTCATCTCTAACGTTAAATGATTATAAAAAAATCCGGGATGGAGTTTGATAAAACAAATTGTGTTTTTCTCTAATAAGATATTTACTTGTTCGCCTGAAGATGATATGAATAAGCATACTGAATGCTTCGCGCATTGGGGGTGTAAAGGAGTTATTTTGTCCAGTTCCTTTTAGTCCAAAGGAGTGAAATTGTCCAGTTCCTTCTCAAGCATATCCTGTTTCTCCCCATTAACCTTTATTTGCTGCGTTTAAGCGGGATATTTAAGTTTTTGAAAAATCTTAGTTCTTCCTTATCCACTGGTGGTTTGTGTGTAGTGAAGTTTACTGTGCAGAAAACAATGTCTTGATTTAAGGTTTACTTGTATGTAAAAATACTTCTGTTTGACAAATCTAATTCATCTAATTTTTCGCCAGTTACCATTTTGTTCATTCCTCTTTTTACAGACTTTGAAGGTCTTTTAACACATAGACCGTTAAGTTTTATTTACGTAAATAAAAAAGGTCCCTAATACCAAATCTCGATTAAGCTCATTATTATCATACCACTGCAAACGCTGTAAATATCTCGAAAATCACTCATCAGAGACTTGTAGAAAACCACGTGCTCGTATCACTGAAGCTGTACCACTATCAAAATAAATAGATTGCAATCTACTGTGATTCACTTTATTGTGATGAGCTATGTCGTCCACAGAAATAATTTGGAGTTCTATCGCTTTCAGAATAAATGTATAGCACCTGAGAATGGAGTTAACGCAATTTCTCAAAAAATGGGACTTGTACCACCTTTAAAATAACGCCTCCATATTAGGTGACATCAGAAGGAAAGGTGTCGAGATGGCACGGTTTGTGGGGAAAGGTGTCGAGATGGCACGGTATTCAGGAAAGAGCAAACAAGGTCAAACAAGGAATAATCGGAGAAAAACGAGTAATGTCTCCTTTATAAGTATACTCTAATATTTTTCGCATGACGTTTTTCGAGAACATTTTTTAAGACTTCCGGACAATAAATTGGACGGACGCGTTAAGATATAACGTATCTTATCATCGAGGACAAAGGAAGGTCATAAAATTGCTATGTTAATATATTCTTCTGTCTTGTCAAATTGATTTCGCAGACAGTTCCCATTTACAATGACATTGTTCCTGATCTATATTTACAGGTGAAGTAATTGACAATATAATACTTACAGATGCCAAAAATAATATCGTTTACGGTTCTTTATATTTCATTTCATTCCCTTTTGTTTCATACGTTTTAACGGCTTGGAGGAATCAACATGTTTTATGTTGAACTCAATGAAATTACAACTTGAGTCTGCATTTTTAATTCGATTACTACCTTTCACCTTTACGGCTGTGTCAGGAGATTTGGTTTGAATTCCTTATTGTTTGTTCCTTATTGTTATTCCTTATTGGTGACTAATGTTTAGAACAGTCTACTCAAACATGTTTTCGTTTCTAAAACACGAGTAGTTAGAGAAAAGCTGCAATTGTGACATTTCGTTGTAAAACATTACTAAACATTTATTGATTTATTACAAATGAATTTTTTGTATAAGATTATTTTTCCAAGAACTTATATTTGTGAACAATTGTTTACAAAAAGCTGTTTTAGATGAAATTATTGCTCGAGAAACGCTAAACATAACATTGCTGTCACTATAATGTCACCTTTTTTAAAACGGCGGTTATTTGGAAAGTGTGGAAAGAAATCGTGGTTTCGTTTATTGTTTCATTTTTCGTAGCAGAGATATGAAAAATGAATGAATTTCCGTCCATAAAATTAAAAGCAAAAAATTAAAACAAATTTATTTAGAAAATAACTAAACGAGCACACTGGCAAAATTACTTAATTACTAAATTACTAAAAAATAACTAATCAACTCATTAATTGATATCACGTCAAGACATTTAAAATACTATTGAATAAAAAGAATAGAATATTAATTTCTTATACTAGACAATCAAATATATTTATCCACATTGCTTATGTAAAATCAAACTCCACGAAACTAAGATCTGTTTCGTAACAAGAATTATTAGAAAACAAGTGTTATAATAATTGAAGCCCCACTGTTTCGTTACGCAATTTAGGCTACGGAACCCTAGATGTCAAGATAGAAAATAGGCAACATAATCTAAATATTATGTGCAATAGTCTTTTACAACCATTATCAATATCACTCTTTGAGGTTTAACAGACGAATAATCAACGAAAATGATTGAAAATCTTACGAAGTAGATAAAACTTACGATATTATTTTTGTGTAACGTTATTAGTTATTACAATCCGAGATTGTAAGTCTACCGACCTCTTTTGATAATTCTCCACACTCACATTGCAATAAGATGACTTACGATATTTTTATTTCGTAAATGTCTATTACAGACGTGGATTATATTTAATTCTATTTTGGTTGTTGAACTTATTTGATATTATTTAATTCCATTTGTTAATAGTTACAGTTCAGCAATTGTAGTTTATGCAATTAGTTTATAACGTTAAGCTTTATTGCATGAGTGTTTTGAAAAAGTGACGTTAGGAGCGAGTTTCAAATGTACGAATGAAATAAAACGAGTTTCTTACACTATTTTTTTGTATGACAGCAATATAAATTTTTAAGAGAATAAAACTTAATTTTGCGAAACAACTTTCTTGTGACATCTCGAATATTTGACATCTGTTCGAGAAAACGGTGGTCGGGCTGTTCCGTTTACCGCTACCTTCCCACGATTCTCTCGTTGCGATTGGCTGAATGTGGATGATGTATCATTCGTGCCGTAAAATATAACACGTTATCATTTGTGCCGTAAAAGACCCTTTTATGAACGATTTTGCAAGAGAAAGAGTCGTTTAAATGCTGGTATACAAAAAACTAATTATTACAGTATGAGATTGGAAAAATTATTGCAAAACTGATCCCTGTTTGGTAATGTGTGACTTTAGACAATCAAAGTGGATAAAATAACTAGTGGAGCTACAACAGCAAATACTTTCTAGCATTATTTCTCACTTTTCCAATTTTTGAGAATTCAGGAAGTTTAATGAAAAATGAGGCCTGCGCCCTTTTTAAGCGTCCTGTGTTCTATAAGAGGTAAAATATAAAGAATAAATTGGAAGCGGTTTTTCAGAATATTTTTACAAATTGCATAACTTCAAACAGAAATTACGCGAAAACTACTTATTTCTTCACAGAATTGTGCCTGATCTTATTTACATATTTAGTTACTTTCTCATTTACATACGTATATATAGAGAATAGATTTTGAGATCGCAGAGGAAATACACGTTTTGGGGTCCCCTGATGCCGAAAAAAAGTTCTTTCTCAAAAAGTCCGTCTATCTATCCGTCTACATGTCTGCCCGTTCGTCATGTATGAAAACTCTAGCATCCAATATTTGCGAATGACTTTGCCAAAATGAATATTCTTCAATCTTTCTGGAGTGCTTTGAGGCCTGCGGGTTTGAAACGAGTTCTTTGAATTTGACGGGTACTTTACATAAAACCACAGAACATTCAACCTTTTCTAAAATTGGCTCCAAATTTTTTCTTCAATATAGCCACAAGCACTTGTAGATCATTGCATAGGTCCGAGTTTCACGGTTGCCCCTGAACTTTCACAACTTACGAAAATTCGATTTTTTTGGTCTTCCTTCAACTACAATATTGAAATGGAACTTTTTTCTCAAAATAAATTTGTACTTCACCAATCTATTCTTTAATCAATGTCACATATGTATGTATTACTTCATTTTTCAAAATATTAGTAGTTTTTAACGCAGTTTTGAATGAGCAATTAAAGAAAATATAATCAAGATTCTCTCAAAAACGGCACCAAATTTTTAGAAAAAAATTTTCGTATAAAATAACATAAGCAAATAGGACCAGGTATCATTCTTTCTAAATTACATTTCAATTCAACTCTCAGGGACTGAAAAGTTGAGAAAATATGAAAAAAAAATTATTTTAGCAACCGAGTGTGAGGACAATTGGGGGAAACTGATAAGCTACCCAGGCTGAAGAGATAAGACAACTAACTAGGGACATTCTGTAGGACCACCATTTTTAGAATAGGTTTAATAATTAACAAAAATGTCTCTAATAATTTTTTAAATTTATTTTATTTAAAGTCGCATCAACGACAAGGTAATAATGTACTTTTGGAATTCAATTTTTTTCAATTTACGAAAATACAGAGAGGCACCTCCTTTTTACCGTATTTTTTTTCTCCCCGAGAAAAAATAAAGAAAAAATGAACCCGTTTTAAGAATTATGAAGCCTATGTTTTTACGCAAAAAAAAAAAAACTCACATTTTCTAATATTTCGAAAATAGATCCCGAACAGGACGTTATTTCATGATAATCTTTGAACAACATATTTTCATTAGGAAAAAAATACATCTTCAATACTGTAGTAGTAAGAGAACGACGAAACATTTTGAAATGTTGAAATTTTCGAAAGGAGTAAATAAGTCATATTTCATGCGATTTTTACGAATTTTTAAATTTGGTTTGTACGAATTCGTTGTTTGATTGGTAAAAAGTAAACAAACTTCTTTTTTATGAGAAAGATATTTTGACACAAATAATATGAGATTGTTATGACAATATATTTTTATTGAGCTATTCATTTAAAACGACAATATATTTTAGTAGCGCTATTCATTCAATGATATTGCAAAGAATTAATTGACATTCGCACAGAATGTGTGGCAACTATCGTCAATACTGGATTTAAAATATTTTAAATAGAACCTAGAAATTACATAATGCCAAGAAAACTTTTGGATATGATGAACAGATATGCAGAAATGCATTCAAGTGCCAAGGCATCGCAGTGCTGACGTGTTAAAGGGGCAGATACACCTTAAAAACTTCAAAATTTGGTTTTTGAAAACATTTTTTCCTATGCATTCATTATTTTGGAATATTTTGGTGAAAAAATATTTCGATATCTAATAATTTTTGAGTTATGATTTAAAGGTGTGCCGCTGCATCATACATCTATTAGAGTAGTAACGTAAGCAAAACTCATGATTCAAACTTTGCCGCTTGTTTTCAAGAATTATAGTATTTATGATCCGTTTTCCTTATAACTCAAAACTAATCATGTTAAAGATATGAAATTTTGAAGATGCATGTAACGAAGTATCGGTATCTACAAACCACGCTAAATCACACACTTCAGTTCAATAGTTTTTTGTGATAAAAATTATAAAACTGAAAAAACTATTAAGAATCAATATATTCATTTGGAATTCAAATAAAAATATTATTTATTCTGAGATCTGAATGAAATGGCATGGCACCTGTGAGTATTTCCAACGAATCAAAAGAAGAAAATAGTAAAAATCATCAAAAATATTTGCGTTATTAAGGAAATGTGTCTGTGCATAAAAACTGGTTGAATCTTGATTTGTCCCCAACAAAAAAATAATTTTTTAAAAGTTAAAAGCAATTTTTTCTTGCAGAAGAAAGATACTTCTGAGTGTCAGTTCATTTCCACTGCTGTGGAGAATGATTTTATGGGACTCACAAAGTGGAAATGTAGTAAAATTTAACAGCTGTAAGTTGTATCTACCCCCTTAAACAAGTGCGTAGCTTCCCGCGCATGGCGCTGTCGACCTGAGACTCCTAGAGTGCAGCTCATGAGACTCCTGGAGTGGCAGCCCAGCGGCGCAGCGCTCTCAACTGAGACCCGGCGGCGGCTCAGCCGTGTGTGGTCTGCGTCGCCGGCGAAGCGGCCAACAACTGCTCGGCGCGGCGAGCAGAAGGCCCCGGGCGCGGCGTGGGCGCCAAGGACAGGGCGGGGCGATGCGCAGGCGCTGGCAGGGCAGTCCCGAGACACCACATGTGACGAGTCCACGTGAGCGGGACGGGGTGAGGGTATGGAGGTGGGAGAAACAGGGTGACGCAGGGCGACCGGTCGGGAGCGGGTAGTGAGAGTACTGTGGGGAAGAATTGTGCAGAACAGCGATGCGCAATGGGAGG
>JAHLJT010002368.1:0-22257 GCA_031308135.1 Acheta domesticus
CCATCGAATGACGGAAATGTAATTTCCAAAATTCAAAATACGAATATATAATAATGTTGAGGCAGCAAAATAAACTTCAAAATGATGTGCTGGGAGAGGTATGATTTGAGATTTGATACATAGGTTCTGGAATTTTCGGCCGATTTCTGAAATAAAAACACACAATGGATCCTTTTTTGTTAGAAGATTTAAATGAAAGGATGAGCGAGCATTGAATGAACAGTTAACTTTCACCTGTATCGCCGCCGGGATCAACTGTTTTACCTTAATTTTCTTTCCACAACGTGTACTCTTATTATGTGATTACGTTTAGTAGGCGGGAGAATAACGCACGCTCTTGGAACAACGGAACGTCGCTCGGCGTACCAACTGTCTAGAGTTTAAATCCACCTGCCACGGCTCATTAATACCTTCAGTCTCTCACTGGGTTCCATAAGGGGAAACAATTTTGCTGTGACATCGCTGTCCTGGAGTTTCAGTTTTGCGATAATGCTATTGTATGTTAATACGAACGTTTCCATGCCTTTTTGTTTTTAATAATGAAGCCTGTTCCTTGCCAGTGGTCCAATAGGTGCTCCCATCTGGCGGAGGAATTTGAAAGTACTTCGCCGACGAAGCTCGTGTGGCCGCGACGAGCGCCCCCCTGCAGGCGCTCCGCGGGACTAAGCGTTTTCGCAAAGTCCAACGCGGGGCGTTTGAAATGTAAATTCTGAGCTAGTAATTAAGGCCAAAGATTGTTATTAACAACTTATTTCCCGGCATGGCGCCAAATTTGAATCATTCATTGGTGCCCAAGTGCCAACAAATAAAAATGTAAGAAATTCAAATTAATGTAAACTAAGTTAAATAAAAGCCTGTAATGAAACATTACGTACATAATTTTATGCACCGTGTCCGTTCAGGTTTAAACACCTACCGGGCACGTTGTTCCGGCTTTGAATTCCATAGGGCACTTAAGTTTTACTCCAGCACTATTACTTCGAAACGTTTCATACAAATACAATTATTTTATTTCGAAAATTTCACGACTGATATATTTTGTAGTAAAGTCCTTCCACGAACACTCACTCGTACTCCCACTACCGCTCTCCATGTGTAACTGCAGCGAACTGCAGGCTTCTGCAAGCGAAATATTCAAATACCATCTACATGTGATAGAATGGGTATATTTTACAAATAGTTTATAAATATACATTTTAAATCAATAAATCTAATATCAGATGAAAACAAATTCTCTAAACATCATAAATAATGCATTAAATGCCGTCAATAATTGACTGAACTTGTGTACTTTCAATAACAAGGAAATTCATAAAATTACGTTGCTGCGAGTCAGACGAAGAGAGAATATCGGCATTCCCCTGAGATTCCCTTGGTATTATCCGTGCAGCGCCCAACAGCGCCACCCACATCGATGGTGGAGCAACCAAAAATGTCTGTCAGCCTTGAATTTTTTTTGTCTTCATTTGTTGCGTCTACAATTGACGCAACGCGTCTTTAAGCCCCTTTCGAGGCGTTGAGCGCTTTGCACTTGGAAGTAATCCTCCGATAATAATGCGCATGGAAGTAATCTTCCATTTCTGTATCACGGTCTCGTCGCAGTCAGTTGTCAAGAGGACCGCCAGGTAGCATCACAAGGGTTGGACTAGCCCTTATGAAGTAGTCAAACTGGTTTTGTTGGAACAAATTTCACGTGAGATCGATGGGAAGCGAACCCAGACCTCCTTGGTGAATGGCAAGCGACTTCGCTCTGAGCCACGAAATGAAATCGATGGGCCAAAGAGTAAATGCAGTAAACCCAGTAACACAGCCGAGATCCAAGAGCGTGGTCACGAAGTCTACAAGGTCTCCTTGTAGACTTCGTGAGCGTGGTGCTGTACCAGACACCGGGGAGATCGCCAGTTGGACGCTCTTTGCTTTCAAAATGATTTCATATACATCGATATTGCGATACTGCGATTTTTCTAAGACCACTCAAATCCCATCTTCGCGATGGAATATGTCACGGCATTTCGCGTCTTTTCTCGGTCTTGCCGGTAGAAGCCGCATGATCGCAAGCACGGCTTCATACGGTTGCGATTGTGCGAAATCTAGCGGAACGACTGAGAAAGATGCGAAATGCCGTGACATATTCCATCGCGAAGATGGGATTTGAGTGGCCTTGAGGGTCGCTCCATAGACAAACTAAGATAGATGGAGCACTCATATAGGCCAGGGTGGACGAGTAAACGATACCCTTACCCACCAGGCGCGGTGCGAGCGTATTCGTCGTACACTCCGTGAAAGATAGGAAGTCTGTGGAGCAGTTTTCAAAGGGAAGAATTTCATGTTGTCCGTTACTTTCTATTCTTGCGCACGCGATTCTTTGTGTTCATCTGGTGATACAGGTGTTTTTGCTTCTCGTGCTACATTAACTCATTCAAAATATGGCTAATATTTCACGAAAGAAAATTAAATGTGCCGTATTGAATTGCGGTAATCATTTTAGTACGAGATATGGCTTTCCTCGAAGTGACTAAGAATTGTTCGCGAGTTGGATTAATGCTTCCGGTAATCCAGTGATTTCGAATATAACACCGCAAGAGTCGCAATCGAATGTATGTCTATGATCGGCATTTCTCTGAAGGAAGTAAATGCCAGGAATTACTTCTGGGGCTAAAAAAAACGCTGTCCCTACACTTTTTTTGCCAGGTAAGAAATTTTTAATAATGAGCCGCTTCACATCATTGTTCACAATTATTGTGGAAGTTAATACATAACTACATTTTTAGCGCAACATATCCTTTATTATGAACTCAAATGAGAAATTTTCATTTTTATGTTGTATGTAAATATTCTGTTGTTCCAGATAAAACCGTGCATGAAGGGGCTTCGATGGAGATGGAGAGAATTTTGAATGTAAGTTAAATAGTGGTGGTATTTTTATTGTTTCTTTCAACTCATTTTGAACGCAATCTTTTATGAATTTTTCCTTAGTTCCAGAAATTCAAACCTCTTCAAAGGAAGATGCCCTGTGTGAGTCTTCAAATAAAAGAAAGTGGATAAGGCATTTGGAGGTATGTTGAAATTTTATTAGTTGTGCTTTATTTCTCTTTATTTTTGTTTAATAACTATTTTTACTTATTTAGGTGATGTGTACCACTAAGAAAAGTGCAAGACGTCAGTTGTTGTCCTCAGGTGAGGTAGAATTTAATTGCTGGGTATGTTTGTTGGGAAATAAATACAGCAGATTACGGTAGTGTTTTCTTTTTGAAGGTTCCAATTCATGTGGATTTGGATTACGCTCTGTATGCATTACCAGAGACAAATTCCTTACACCACGCTGCAGAAACTTTGCCAGACAACGCCTTCTGCTGCAGAAGAGGTTTTGCAGGACGCAGGGGCGTGTACGTTCTTTTCGCAGAGACATGCAAGGTGCCATAACAGCATGAAACAGCAATGAATTTGCATGGCGGTCTAAAAATTTAACTTCTTTCATTTCAGTTTGTTATGTGCTGCTCTGAAACCAAAAGCAACAGAAATGTGAGTGTCTTCTATTAGTAGTTGTTGAAGTAAACTTCTTGTACTAGTTCAGAAGGTCTTCTGAATTTCAGTGGGAAATATAGTTATTCAAATTATAGTTTTCAATATTTTTCCGGCAAGAAGTATTATTCTTTCATGAAGAACGTGATGAGGGTTAAGGGCACAAATTTATAGCTAATTTACATTTGAAAATATATTTTACTGTAAAGGAGTGAATATTTTGTTGACAAAACTTGGAAAAAGGATGCTCTTTTTTTCTGTATTCAAAATTCTACTTGAATATGGTTTAGGATTGAGATCACAGAATTATGAAAATGTACACAAATTTCACTTCTCCCTATAGCTCGTCACACAGAGTTTCAAACTGTTTTTGACGTAAATAAATATAAATAAAAAGTTGTAAAATTGCTGATTGTAAAAAAATCTTAATCTGATTTTATAATATGTATTTCATTAATTTCTCTGTTCAGTAGTAATGATACAAATCAGGTTTTTGTATTATGTTCATTTGTAAAATTGTCAATTGTAACCAATGTGTAGTTTTCATTTAATTCATATTCTGTGACAAGTAATTCAATAATTTGACTATATTCAGTACTATTTTCATGAAAGTAATTCTTTTTGTTTTATGTCAGTTTCTAAAATTACCGATTGTGACTAATGTATAGATTTCATTTAATTTTTTTAATAAGTAATTCAATAATTTCATGCAATTCAGTTTGGGTATTAATTTAAAATTGTATTATTATTAATTAGGTTTGGCCACATTCATTCTCAACCTTTCATTTATATTTAAGTTTGAATTATTAATTGTTAATTGGTTAACCTTGTTATTTAATTAGTTTTCAGAAGTGTACTTAAGACTTGCTTAGTATTTCATAGGAGAGTGTGCTTGTAATTGTCTAGTTATTGCTGCTGTCTTAAGTTTCTGTGTTGATGTTGCTAGTTCAGATCTGATGAAAATATTGTAAAAGTTGAACCAGTAATGTGTATAATCCTGTGTGAAAACTCAAGTTAATTCTGATTGTGTGTTGATTGTTCATATGAAATTTAATTAGTTGTGTTCCTTTAATAACATTCAATGTGTTCAGTTTATTGGATTGTTGTATGGTGAATATTTTTATGTAATGGAAAGTAATTGTTTTATTTTCTGGCTTTTGGAAATCAATTTTTTTCAACTTGGATGTCACCATTTGTTTGAAAATTCTTGTATAAGAAAAAGTGCTGAAATTTTGCTTTTGTTAAATTCTTAATAGTAATGGATCAAATGACTTCATGTGTAAAGCAAATATATTCATTGCAAAAAACTTCTTGTCAATGCACACAATGCTATTTCTGTAATTAAACATAGTTGTCTAATGTCTTTCATTGGTTTGATTTGCTGTTAACCTATTTACACTTTTGGAGTAAATAAATGTGTTTAGTAATAATTGTTCTGTGTAATTATTATGATTGTCCCATATTCCTAGCTCATGTCATTTATGATTAAGAACCCTCTAGATACCTATTCCTACAAATTCAATGTTTTTGGGATTCAAGTAAAGAAAACATAGCGACTCCTTAAATAAGTAGGCACAATAAGAGTCAATTACGTAATTAGTTAAGTAAAAGCTGTAAATTTTTAATATGGCTGTAAGGAAGGCCGGAAAAAATAATTTAATTTTGAACTCCCGCTTACGAGCTGACAGTAGGGTGATTGGAACACATCGCATGGGGGGCGGAGTGGGGTGACGCCTTTTGATTAGCACATGTAATGGAGTGGGTGGAATTCTGGAGAGGGGAGAGGAGTGGGGAGTCGACGGTGCTGCGCCCGGTGTCCCTGGGAAGCGTTTACTCGTCCGCTCTCTTAGCATGGGAGTGGGCACTCTATGCTTTGGTGCTCTGTGGGTCGCTCTTAGAAAAATCGCAGTATAATCATGGAGGAATATAGAACAGGAGTGGAAACTCGTGTGGCACCATCTACAATAAGGTACAGGAGTTAAATCGACAACACTGCACTCTGTGGCCAGAATGGATACTTCTTGATCGCTGAACCAGCTAGCTCAGGTGCACGGTACACGATCTACTTTTTGGGCATACAATGTAAATAATAACCTCAATAACAGCACGTACTTCGATATTAGCGCGCTGTATAAAAAAAACAAAATTTGAGCAACGGAAGAATAAATTGGCAACTAATAAAAACAAACTTTTTTCTGTATAGTATTCATAAAATTTATTCTGAAAACAATCTTACATGATCACATAAGTACAATACAAATACAGAAAAAGAATCTGGTATTTTAGACACCATCAAATTACTATTTAAATAGATTTTCACCTACAAATCTAGTATCTGTGTTAATAAAATTATAATTGTATCTCCACCATCTTTTCATATTATAACACAAAACAAATCAATTTTATGTGGTAAAATTGGCAGAAATGGTTTCATATCAACATAAACTTATTTACATCTTGGATCAGATGTAGTTTGATTATCAATTTATGTCATGACTACGACACTTTTAATACACCACAAAATCATACTAGAAATAAATTGTCACAAAGAGGAAATATTTGGTACCGAGTTCATGACTTTTGTTATGCAGACATCTCTATCAATTGAGCTAAGAATCAAACACTGCATTCATGACACTTTTCTTGCAAGGAAAATACAATCTACCTGCATATTTGCGTGTATTACCTGTATTTTTGTGATAATTCATGTTCAATAATTAAAAATAGTTTAATTAAACCTAACATTCACGTAAGAACCTTAAAACAATTACATTAGAAATTCGTATAAATTCTGTAGCAGCAAAAGTAACATATTTATACATTTTATTAATCCTGATTAAATGGTGATTTTTAAATGTGAAGTTATTGAATTACATAAACAGTCAATTATTTTGACAACACCATTAAAATTATTACAAACCTAGAGAAATTCTTTCCACTAGACTGTAGATAGGAGAAGATATTCTTATATAGATAGTTATACATCCAGAAACATGTCATTCAGACCTCCTGATCTTTTAACCTCTTCCAGATCTGCAGTATAGTTTGAAGAAGCTACATATCCTAATATGAATATTATTAGTTTAAAACACATGTTCTTTCTTGCAATTCATCACATTTTTATTCAAACCATGTAATTGGAGGGTAATAAACTGGTAAGATTTAAAAGCTTAAATTCAACACAAAGGACTGCAAAGGAGTGTCCATTTGTTGTGCAAAGCTAGTGAAAAAATTTGTATAAATAAAAACTTATTTATTGAGGTTGGAATACTACCGTTGCTTTGCCTATTAATTTATCAATCCGTGGTATTCAAGTGAATTACTCAAGGATATTTTCATGTGCTTCAGATCTCTTCTTCTCTTACTTCTCCCGCTGATCGGATTCTATGCTTCGGGTTACAGACTTGGTGCCTCTGAGTGACCTGTAATGAAAGCATATATTTGAAATATGTAATGCAGGAACACCACACCCGAAATTCTCAAGCATCAAGGTGGTACACTATTAAAATTTAGGCCTATAAAATAATGACATCAAACTCTTAAGGTATCTGAAATGTTCGGAACGATACATGAAATAGCACAACACTAGACGGAAATACCGTTCAATTACAGTAACTCAACATAACTCAAAATATTTCACTCACCTTCCCATTTCGGAGGAAAACCTGAAGAAACTATTTCCTTTATCCTGCCGAACACTGGCACATCCTTGGGCCCAACATTTAGTCATTGTCATCTGCAACACTTGACATACACCACCAAAAATAGCTCTCAAACGAAATTTCACAAACATACACGTTGCTATGAGCATCGCCGTCTCTTCAGCAAAAAAATAAATTAGTGGATGAAATGAATGGTAGAAGGTTCATAAGCTCGCACCGCTACCTGACGAGCAAATTACCGAAGCAGGGTTTGAAATTACGCATGTACCTTAAAATAGATGTCACCACATGGAAACGACGCTAGCGAATCCTCTAGTCCATACTCTCAAACAGCGAGAGTTTCCCCTCCTGTTGTATATTCCTCCATGGTATAATCTCTTGAATATTGAATGCCATTGAAAGGAAAATGGATATTCTTAAGATATTATGAGATCTTTTTCGTTTATCTGGGGGTTCTGCAACCATGCAACCTAAGCACGAGACGCCACTGATGGAGTGTGTTAATAATCCAGAAGTCAGTGGTTCGTATAAATTGTTTTGTAAAAAAATTAAGGATGGAATTTCAGTGTATTGAGTTTTCAGAGAAGCCTCAATTAAACCTGGAGTTAAAAACTTCCAGGTTTAACTGCAAAATGTCAAGACAGGAAGTGAAAGTACATCAGACCTTTCTGTTCTAATTATTCTAGACACAAATGGTTAATGGGCTGCCTTAAATTGAACAAACTTTTCCGCTGGCTGTGTCTTCTTTTTATCAGTGATAAATATAGTAACGTTTGGCCAAAAGGATGATTCGCAAGCATTAACAATACTTCTCTCCTTAGTACGTCGCACAGTTTCTAACTGATGGTGTTTTTGTTTCTATTATTTATTTTTCATTTTTTATGATTTTGAATTAATGAATAAAAATTAATGAATGATGAATAAAAAATAAATTAATAATGATGAATGAATAAATAAAAATGAATGAATGAATAAAAATGAATGATGAATAAAAATGAATGAATAAATAAAAATGAATGATGAATAAAAATGAATGAATAAATAAAAATGAATGAATAAGTGAATAAAAAATATGAAGACTTTTAAAATAATGAATTTTTGGAAGAGTATTTGAAGTCTTTCACCATTTGTTGGTTTCTTATGGTTACTCTGAGCATATTTCTTAGTCAACCATAAGTACTGTTCCAGCGCTGCCATTGAATGTGATATTCTCAATTTTTACTTCAAATTTGGTGTCAGAAATGATATTTTAAAATTTAATTTTTCTGAATACATCTCTGTAAATAAAGTATTATCTAGGTTCTTTTCAACCATTTTTGAAAAAAATTTAATTCCAATTTAGAAGTAAATATAGTATTAAGTTAAGGTTTTTAAAATGCAGATAATTTTTATTTCAAAGCATTTTGTAACTTAAACAATTGTCTAATTAAAATATAAGGGAGGTGTTAAGGCAGCGATATAGCTCCTTTTTCCAGATTTGGGTTATTTTTCAATTTTTGGGAGAGCGTTCATAAGTTTGGTTGGTTACGGCGAGACGAAATATTCGTTCGCTCGTGCGATCTCTGAAAAGACACAGTATACCCTTCTTATTAGAAGATACTATAATCAATAAATAAGCAATCAGGGAATAAATCGTTCAAACCCGTTACCTGAGTCTCACACGAAAAGCAATGCCTTCTTTTAATCTGTATTACACAAATCTGCTCATGCAATGTGCAGGTTCCCGCGAAAATATGGCTTCTCTTTGAAAGTCGTTCTAAAAGGCGACAGGTATGCCAACCTTGCTAAATTGCTAAGGGCCTGGGACGGAACCCCAGCAAGTGCTGCCCCCTGTCGAAGACAGATGAAACTATTACGACCAGAGACTAGGCGGACTGCAATTTCGACAGAAAACAAAGGAATTTTATATACCCGCTCTTTTAGCGCCTTGCGCGCGGTTTTGGGGGGAATTTTTTATAAGTCCGACGCGGTACGTTCAAAATGCAAATTCTGAGCTAGCAATTAAGGGCCAAAGATCGTTATTAAAACACAATCTCCCGCCACGGCGCCAAATATGAACAAATAAACAATGTATGTGCCAACAGGAGGTTGAAAGTGAGTAGGGTGTTGGAAACCAGTTGAAAAATTCATTTTGGTTTAGAATTACTCAAAACACTTTACTTCAGGTCACTTGGTCCTTTTTACTATTTTACTCTGCTAGACTCCATAATTTATTGGGGTGTAGGAGCCCTTAAACAACAAAGGTCATTGAAGCCTGCATGTGATCGATTAGTAGTTATACTGATAGTGTGATGAATGATGATTGGAGAGAATGATGAATGAGAGAAAAGGAAATGGGAAAGCTATAAGAAACACTGCTTATGTCCACCACAAATGGATTGGCAGGGGGTTGAACCCAGACTCCAACAATGGAAGATATCTCTGCTAGCCTGCTCCTCTTCTTCCCTGCTGGAAGCTTCAAGATAGAGAAATCCATGTAAATGTAGGGAAACTGATGCAGGCACCCTGGTAAAGTTTGTTGAATTTTTTGGTATTAAGGATTTGAAACGGAAAAATAAAACCAAGTTTCATGCAATTCATTAGGGGATTCATGTATTCTGTATGAAAAGTTAACATTTAATTTGCTGGCATGAACTTGCAAAGTTATGGGTTCTGAAGCAATGCATGTTTGCATAAGATCTACAAACAGGTTTGTGAGTGTTATATGTTTACAATGTTTACCATGTTGGCCAAAGTTCATTTATTTGCAACTGGTGCTTGATTTTTTGTTCGCGAAGGCAAAATTCAAATGGTATATCTTTTAGTTTTTTTGTTTGTTGTCTTTTGTTTTTGTTTTGTTCATTGTACTATTATACAAAAGTAAAGCAAACAACCTGCCAGTAGGACTACTAAGGGCTATCAAATAATATTTGTATCATTAACCTGGAAAATCATATTTTTACTGTGATCTATACATTTTATAAAATTGAATATAGTGAAATAATAGGGAATAAATTTAAATCTATTAGAATACTTTCATTAAGGAAGGATGCAGCTGTACGTAAGTTGTATCACAATTGAAAGATCTGTATTTCATTCTGTAAATTTTCTGCCGTGCAGGTTTTTGGATATAACTGCCAAAGAAGTGAAAAATGTGAAAAGATAAAAATAATGTGAAGATGAATTTGAAGATGGGTATCATTTGGGAGGTATGCTGGTTCTTTACCCTGCCAGCTTGCTCCTGCAGTGGGAAAGTGAAATAAAGAAACACTGGAAGAGAGGCATTTTGGAGGGGGAAATTAATAATGGTGTACAAAGGGATGAAAATGCAAGATAAAGATCACAAAAGGATAGTTATAAACACATACAATATTTTGAGGACAAATGTCAATAAAGGAGTGAAGGAAGAGAGTTAAAAGACCAGGTGGTCTACACAGGATAGAGTGGAGGAGATTTATTTTGATGGCACTTTTAGTAGGAAATCACAAGAGTAGAGTCCACTTGCTGTGTATCATCTTAAGGGATGCAAGACATGAGCTCTTACTGGAACACCAATCCATAAAAACAATTGGATTTATGTGCCCTATTGACATCCTTCTGGTGCTTGCCATTTGATGTTTACAATGTGTAGTGTCAGTAGATAAGCAATAAAACTAGTGGTGCTACAGAATGGCACAGACTTTCCCGTATTAGTTTTCTATTTCCTTGGGTCTTCGCTAGCTATTCGGAATTGTGACATACTCTTTTTGCCAGCTATCACTGCCAAAAAGTACATTTTTTTTGTCATTTTCTTAATTTTTTCGGTTTCCTATTGGTAGAACGAAAATATTAATTTTAGAATATTAAAGAACACAGAAACCTAGCCATAAATGGCAATTTTCTTTTAAAAATTATGTGCCGTTTAAGAGGAAAATGGCATTTTAGCACTACTAAAAATGCGAAATTTGAAGCTCATTTTCACAGAAAATTTTTGAGTTTTCAAAATACTTTATTTAAAGTTATTTGAAGCACTTACACCCACAAATATAATAATCTTTACAAATTGCTGGTAATGTGCATATTAAAGATGTGAGAGATCTTTCAAAAAATTTACATTTATATAAATTTTGAAAAAACAAAAAAAATAACTCAAAATAAACTTAACGTCATATTAAAGAGTGAGCTACTTAGGAGTGCATATTAAAATTTGAGCTACTTTTCACAGAAAACGGTTGTGTTTTCCAGAAACTTTACTTGACATTATTTAAAGCATATACTCGTAAATATAATAATGTGAAAAAATCGCCGATAATGTAAATATTAACGACGTGAGAGACAAGTAAAAAAATTTACTTTTTTGTAATTTTTTAAAAAACCAACCGATAGACCAAGATGGCTTTTATGTCGTCTGATAGAGTAAATTTACCACTATCCCTACCTAAAGTTTAAAGAAAAAATTTGGAGCCGTTTTGAGAAAATCTGGTTTTTGTAATTTTTTAATGTTGCATATATTGCACGCAATATTGCACGAAGACTACTAAAATTTTGAAATCCATTTACATGACCTTTATGAAAGAACTCAATATGCTGAACAAATTTTACTTGAAGAAAAAAATCTCTATCTTCAATTTTGTAGCCGGAGAAAGACGCCGGAAAAAAATCAAACTTTCAAAATTTTCGAAAATTCAGAGTTATCCGTGAAAATTGGACCTATGCCATGTTAATAAGTGTATTTTACTCTATTCATACAAGAAATTTAAAGAAAAAATTTGGAGCCGTTTTTGAGAAAAGTTTGAAAATCCCCGGGGGGCTTCACATAAAGTACCCCCAAATTTTCAAGAATCTTTTTCAAAATCTCAAACCTTCGACTAGAATCAGATCGACTAGGGAATATATATTTTGGAAGAAATCGTACGTATGGTTTAGGCGCTAGCAGTGTTCACAGACGGACGTTTTGTTTTCAATTGGATTTTCGGTATCAAGGCCCTAGAAAACAGGGTTCCTGGCTACACCACGTGTTAGGTGATTTTTTTCTTGATTTAGCAACTGGTTTTATCCACTTATTTGTTTTCACGGCCCGGCAATTAATTTTTTTCCGCCGAAAATTGGCCATTGTTTCGCGTAGCATTGCATAACGTTCCCTATACTACGCATATCACTCCGTGTATACGTACGTATACGGGAAAGTAAAAATAGTGTTGGTATTAAGAGAATAAATAGCTATTAACACAATTTTGCTACTCCATACAAATTCATGCTACAAGATCGAGAATTAGCAAGCCTCACAGAAAAGAAAACTTGCAGAAATTATTCATACAGTTGGAGAAGGATTAATTTTAGGTTTACACCACAATACTAGGGTTTGCCAAGACACTGTTTGCCAGTGGCGTGCGGTGATAATTTTGGTAGGGGAAGCACTTTCGAAGTCCAAGGTATAAAACACGTAAAACAGTTAAAAATGATATGAATTTTCTCAAAATGTGAATATTAACCCGGGCGTCTTGCATACGAAGGTAACTGATCGCCCGGCAGTAAAGACCCCAGGAAAAATTTCGTTGGCTAAAATGCCTTCTAACATTATAAACAAATATAATTCGGTATTTATGTGACTTACAACTAAACCTTATTTATCGAGTACTTAGTTATTTAAAATTATTAACATATGTATAAATCCATCAATGCATTAAAGCATATTTTTTTCTTTCATGAAATGAAAAATAAGTTTGTAAACGTCAATATAAAGCGAATGTTAATTTGAAAATATATCTATAGAGTTCAATAATAATATTTTTCACGATCTATACAAACAATGAATGTGATGTCCGTTCTACTGTTTTCTTACACTTTTCACATTTTCTGGATGCTCTGCGGTTTAAATTCCGTGAACAAATTTCACGTCCTGTTAGTTCTATTTCTTGCATCTTGTGTTTCTTGTTTTTGCTCTGAATGTAAATAATGTATTATTTTTGGTTTCAACTCTGGCGACAATCCTGGTAGAATTTATCTCATAATAGATCAAGGGCGAATACGATCCAAACTTCCGTCTGCAATTCTTATGTGTGGTGATTCCTCGAAATATCTGTAATGTTTTATTCTTCTGGAAGTTGATCGTGCCTACTTCGAATGCATCACTGGAAACGGAGATTATCGCAAGGATCCGTGGGCGTTGCGCCACCCGTGTCGATCGCGGGTCGTTCCTACTTTCCTCGCTAGATGCCATGACTACTGCTCGGAATGAGTTCGCGGATGCATTCCCTTCTCGCAAGGGAGAATTGCCGAACGGTACGCAAAGAATTAGTTTGTTTAGAATGTTTTCTTTAACTAATATAAACGTTCAAGGTATTATTATGTGCTTTACACTTTCATTGTATTATAATCTAGTTAGCAAGTTCATAAAACACTCTCATCATGCCAAAATAATAAATTCTTTCGAACTTGAAATTGCTACCAGTCGATCACAACGGAATAAATTAGAATATATTCATTCTCCTCGCGCACTCACGGCCGACCCGACTTTTCACGAGGCACGACGAAGGCAAACGCCTACACCTTCGAAGAACGAAGCTTCGCTGACGTCACGAGACAATTTTACACACCGTTTTGAAAACATCGATTGTTACGGTTCAACCACTAGTGCTTAGCTCAGAATTTGAGTTGAGTAAATAGTTTTGCTCTGGCCCTAAGCAATGAATATTTTAAATATAGAAAGGATTTTTCTGTGCTTTGCTTAGGGGAATGACTCATTCCCCTTCATTCCATGGAATGCACGCCATTGCTGTTTGCCCAATTTTATTACAAAGAGTAGGCAAGGAGATATTAGGAACACCTAAATTTTCCCTTGTCTACATAAAAATCAATTTTACATGCTGGAAAGACTCATGATCTTCCAATGTAAGTTTAACATTTCTTTGCACAGTGCCAGTTATGACACCTGCTACTAATGATTTTTTGTCCTGTAGAACTTCAATTTTTTCTTCAATGGTTTTCTGCCTTATACATTTATAAATGTATACATGTTTCCTCTGCTATACTCTATAAACTCTGTCAAAAGCCTATGATTCCAGCTGTGGATTCCAATACAAATCATTCAGAAAGAGGTGACTTCTTCAAGTAAGATTAAATCCTACACCTCTGGCTTGTGAGTGAACGAGAAGTACTTGATTACCACCTTCAATGTTAAATTTTTTTACTAGTTTCCATTTTACCTTTCACAGGTACAGCACCACTTAACTTATCACTCACATTTGTACCCATTTGGTTTACTCCAAAGTCAGCCAAAGAGGTATAAATTACATTAAGCAACAAAACAGTACATTATCATTAGGAGCAGGTGTCTTAAGGCACTTGCAAGGAAATGGTAACAAATTTACATTGGAAGATCTAAAGTCTTTTCAGCATTTGAAATTTATTTTCAGAGGTAAAATTAATATTTTTTTCTGTGGTGTATTTTTAAATCAAAATACTTATATTGAATCTTATAACATGTTTTACTGCTGAAAATGTCCAGAGGATTTGTCAGTAAATGGCTTAGTTTTAATGCCTAAGATTTGTTATTGAGATGAATAGAAATGCCAGTAAAGTTAACCATTGACTTTATTGTATTGTAGTGAAAATGTAATTTTTGTTTTTAACAATCTGATTAAGTTACATATTAATGCATGAAGAACAATGTTTGGTATCATCTTTTTCTTTTGTATGCAAATTTATTTTCATTATTAAAATTTTTGTTATATGTTAACTGTTCTATTTCTTTCATCAAATTATGAATCCTGTAATGTTAAAAACATGAAATTACAATTTGTCTTGCAAGATAATACAAACATTTACTTTGATTTTAATTACTTTGTATTTGATTACCATGATGTTATTTCAACAAAGTTGAAGCCTATACCCTCATTAGTTGGTCAGGTCATTAGTTGGAGAAGATTCCTTGTAATGGAGTAATTTGACCTCAGTTTGGGTATTTATGTTTTGTGGAATCAATGCTGATTGTAAGTGTGTGAACAATCAAATATATTTTTTGCATGTTCGGTAATACGGTATTTGATTTTTGTTCCTTGAAGGAATTCCTTCCAGTTTGTCCAACATAGGACAAGTAATTATCTACATATAATGCTGTAAACAATATTTTCTCCAAATTTTTGAGTTTTCTTTTCATTAAATTTTTTGTTGGAACTCTGTCTTATGTTTAATTTATTCTTGTCACACATTTGCTAAATTTATATTACCAGTTATGTAAAGCAGTGTTTAAGTAGATAGGTTAAATTCAGCCCCTTATATGGTAATGTTCTGCTTATATGTAGTTCTGATTTCATTTCTTTTACAAAACATACAAAAATATCCTGAAGGAAGTAATTAAACAGGCCAAACTGTTAATGAACAATCATCGCATTGCCAGAGCACAAAACAAAAACAAAAGAAATGTGGAACATTGTGAAAAATACTCTAAAAACAGAAAACAGAAACACTAAGAACATTGAACTTCACTACAAAAACAACGTTCTGCGCAGCCCACAGGAAATAGCAAACAATAGCAAACAATTCAATAGACATTTCTTAGAAATTGGTGAAAAACTAATTCACTGCAATTCATTCAATAACATAAACATGCAGTCAAATATCCACACATTATCAAATGTAAATTCCATATACCTTTCAGAAACTTCACCTGCAGAAATACAAAAAATCATTGATCAAATGAAAAACAAATATTCTACAGGACTGGATAATATCCCTGACACCCTCATTAAATATACAGCAAACAAACATAAAACCACTCGCTCACATTTGTAACCACTCCTTTATGACCGGTATCTTCCCAGAAATTCTCAAAAAAGCAAAAGTGAAGCTGTTATTCAAAAAAGGCAACATTCATGATCCCACTAATTACAGGCCGATATCCTTACTATCTGGATTTTCCAAAATTCTAGAAAAGCTCTTTAATGATAGACTCAAAATTTTCTCAATTCTAATAACATATTGATAGAGGCTCAACATGAATTTAGAAATGGTAAATCTACAGATACAGCTATCTTCACCAATCTAAATGACATACTTTGTGCTCTAGATCAGAAAGAAATCCCCATCGATTTGTTCCTAGACTTATCCAAAGCATTTGACATTATTGATCATCAGATACTGTCATCCAAACTTGAAATTTTGGGAATTAGAGGCATTTGCCACATCAATGGGTTAAATCTTAACTTTCAAATCATTGTCAAGTAGTCACAATCAAGCATATTAGAAATAAAAAAATTTCATCCGTTTTTCCCAACCTAAAATGATAAATAATGGAGTGCCACAAGGATCAATCCTATGTCCTATATTATTTCTCTTATACATCAATGACATGCCCCTAACTCTACAAAAGAACAAAATGGTCCTATTTGCAGATGACACAAACATTATTATTAAAGCAAATCCTCAACAAACTCTACAAAAAGAAGCACAAACAGTTCTAGAAGCACTAGTAAAAATGGTTCCAGGAAAATAAACTCATCATAAATACCAGTAAAGTTGTGTCCCTAAACTTTCGAAATCCAATCTCGGAAGAAAAGCCACCAACACAATTGATGATATGCTGACTTGTCATACATGTATTTATGTGACAAATAAATTATTATTATTATTATTATTATTATTATTATTATTATTATTATTATTATTATTATTATTATTATCATCATCATCATCATTATTAACACATACACATTGCTGAATGTACTTCTCAATAAATTTATTAAGATAATTATTTTGTGGCAATTGGTTTTACAATAGTGAAATTTTCTTGTTAAATCTTGGGGTGGATAGTTGTAAAGGATGATTGACAAGTTAATAAACAATGTCTAGGTTTCTGTCTGTGGGTGCTTTTGACATATCGAAGGCTTAGTGTACAAACACTGTATGCCTACTCACGGTCATTTTGGAGTTAATAAATTTTGGAGACCTCGTGTTCACATCTACCTAGTGTACTAGGTCCATTTAAGATGGATTGCTATTAAGTCACTCCCCAAGTAACAATAAGTAACTGCTCCTTCAGGATTGCTACTTTCTGGAAAGCTGAGAAAAATCTGGGAATAATTTTTATTTTTTATTACTCATAGAAAGTAGTTTGCCTTTGGACAGCAAATGCACACAGAGGGGGCAACCTGCCCCAGATCCTGAGTAAATTGGGGTCTTAAATTTTTTATTTAAAATAAATTATTTACTTCAAATTTGAATGAACTGCTATAAGTTATTTCTGTTGCATAAAGAAATGAATTCCATTTATGAAATGAGAGGGAGAGGGGGACAGAATTTTTGTTTCAAATAGAAGCCTATCTACTGCCTCAGGCTTCGTGTTACCTCTGGGGGCCCCTATATATTATTGCAATATTCACATTTGTTAAAATATTTAATTTGGTGTAGTGTTCCACAAGAGTATTTTATTTGAGCAGTGTGCATGCTACATTTTGGAAAACCATTTTGTGTGGTTTCATTCAGCAGTATTATTGATGCTGCAGGCTACTAGTTTAGAAATTATGGTATTTGTAAAGTGATGTAATGTGTGTATTTTTAATTGCAAACATATTATGTTCATGTTTGATTGATAACACAGGCCAATGATCAAAAAACTTTTTGTCTGTGTTCACCTAATTCTTAAGGTTTTTAGTGTGCTGATTCTAAAAGTAAAGTTAAAAATACTGTATCACCCACCGTTTGTTCACATTTTTAACATTTTCTCTGTGTAGCTAGGCAAATGCATTCTCTGAGTCTCTAGAAACATGTAAGATGTAGAAAATTTACAATGAAAAAGTATTAAGACGACAAAGATGATAGTATATGCTTAGTGCAAAAACTAAATATTTTCATGCAAATATCGATTCGCACACAGAGCCACGTGAGCAACAATCACAGTTGTAAGTGTAGATGGGTTCGTAGCCATCTTCTTGCCTGCGCAACGAAAAGAATAGAAAAAAAGGGGGGAAAGGAGCATCCTAGGGTTAATAAGTTTGCAAAGAAAAACATTAAATTTAAAAAATTTGTATTTTAATAAATTTACCACAATCTAAAACTAAAATGAAAATAAACGAAATTACATTTAACTTCGTCGCTTGAGTATCATCCCATCAACAGGAAGGCTGTATGGACGGGTTCTGAGAGGTCGCATTGAAAGGAATATGACGGAACTAGATGAACAGAGTGGATTTAGATCTGGTCGATCCTGCACAGATAATCATCTTTTGCCTGAAACAGTTGATGGAAAAGTCCATAGCCTACGGATGCCTATTACATCTAGTTTTTGTAGACCTAAGAAAAGCGAACAATAGTGTATCAGTGGAAAAGTTGTGGAAAACAATGAAAGAGAACAACCTCCATGGGCATTACATAAATGCTGTAAAGAGATTCTATGAAGGAAAAGCAGCCAGGTTAAAACTTACGCAGGTTTATCAGACTCTTTTATGACTAACAAGGGATTAAGACAAGGATGTTGTTTTATCCCCAAACACTATCCAAAATATACATTTCATAAGCCTTGAGACTGGACAAAAAAGTTTGAAAAACATTTACATGACCTTTATTAAAGAACTCACTATGCAGAACAAATTTTATTTGAAGAAAAAATCTCTATCTTAAATTTTGTAGTTGGAGAAAGACGCCGAAAAAAATTCAAACTTTCAAAATTTTCGAAAATTTAGAGCTGTACGTGAAAATCGGACCTATACCCATGTTAAAAAGTGTATTTACTCTATTCATACAAGATACTTAAAGAAAAAATTTGAAGCCGTTTTTGAGAAAATTTTGAAAATTCCCGGGGGCTTCATAGAACGTACCCCCAAATTTTGAAGAATCGTTTTCAAAATCTCAAAGCTTCGACTAGAATCAGATCGACCGGGGAATATCCATTTTGGAAGAAATCGTACGTATGGTTTAGGCGCTAGCAGTGATCACAGACGGACGGACGGACAGACGGACGTTACCCTTCCAATTGGGTTTTCGGTATCAAGGACATAGAAAACAGGGTTTCTGGCTACACCACGTCTTAGGGGATTTTTTTTTCTTAATTTAGCAACTGGTTTTATCCACCTTATCGTTTTCACGGCCCGGCAATTAATTTTTTTCGGCCGAAAATTGGCCATTTTTTTCGCGCAGCATTACATAATTTTCCCCTATACCTACGTATATCACTCCGTGTATACATACGTATACGGGAAAGTAAAAAACATCAACAAAACTAGTGGTGCTACAGAATGGCACAGACTTTCCCATATTAGTTTTCTGTTTTCCTTGGGTCTTCGCTAGCTATTCGGAATTGCCACATACTCTTTCTTGCCAGCTGCCATCTATCACGGCCAAACTATTTTTTTTAGATATTTTCTTAATTTTTCGGTGTCCTATTGGTAGAACGGAATATTAATTTTAGAATATTAAAGAACACAAAAATATAGTCCTAAATGTCAATTTTCTTTTTCAAAATTGTGTGCCATTTTAAAGAAAATTGCGTTTCAGCGCTACTAAAAATGCAAAATTTGAAGCTCATTTTCACAGAAATGATTGAGTTTTCAAAATACTTTATTTGAAGTTATTGAAGCACTTACACTCACAAATATAATAATCTTTACAAATTGCTGGTAATGTGCATATTAATATGTGAGAGATCTTTCAAAAAAAATTACAATTATATAATTTTTGAAAAAACTAAAAAAATAACTTAAAATAAACTTTACGCTATACTAAAGAGTATAATTAGCACTATCCGTTACAAAGTTTCAAGAAAAAAATTGCAGCCATATACGAGAAAATGACGTTTGAGCATTTCTGAAAATGCCGAAATTTGAGCTACTTTTCACAGAAAACGGTAGTGTTTTCGAGACACTTTACTTGACATTATTTAAAGCATATATACTCGTAAATATAATAATGTAAAAAAATCGCCGATAATGTAAATATTAACGACGTGAGAGACAAGTAAAAAAATTTACATTTTGGTAATTTTTGAAAAAAACAACCGATAGACCAAAATGCTTTTATGTCATTGATAGAGTACATTTACCACTGTCCCTACCAAAAGTTTAAAGAAAAAATTTGGAGCCGTTTTTGAGAAAATTTTGTTTTTGTAATTTTTTAAAATTGCACATATTGCACGCAATATTGCACGAAAACTACCAAAATTGTGAAAAACATTTACATGACCTTTATTAAAGAACTTAATATGCAGAACAAATTTTATTTGAAGAAAAAATCTCTATCTTCAATTTTGTAGTTTGAGAAAGACGCCGAAAAAAATTCAAACTTTCACAATTTTCGAAAATTCAGAGTTGTACGTGAAAATCGGATTTATGCCATGTTAAAAAGTGTATTTTCCTCTATTCATACAAGAAATTTAAAGAAAAAATTTGGAGCCGTTTTTGAGAAAATGTTGAAAATCACCGGGGGGCTTCATATAAAGTACCTCCAAATTTTAAGAATCTTTTTCAAAATCACAAAGCTTCGACTAGAATCAGATCGACTGGGGAATATCAATTTTGAAGAAAATCGACCGAACGGTTTAGGCGCTAGCGTTGACCTCAGATGGACAGATGGACGGAATGCCGTCAATCGATTTTTAAGTATAAAGAAGCAACAAATCATGGATTTTGACCACACCACGAGATAGAGGATTTTTTTTCTTAATTTAGCAAGTGGTTTTATCCACTTATTCGTTTTCACGGCCCGGCAATTAATTTTTTTTCCGCCGAAAATTGGCCATTTTTTCGCGCAGCATTACATAACTTTCCCTATACTACGTATATCACTCCGTGTATACGTACGTATACGGGAAAGTAAAAAGAGACTTAATAGTGTTGAAAATAGTTTTTGGAGAAGATGCTGTAGAGTCACGCTGCTTGATCATGTAAAACAGAGACTATAATGTGATATACCAAACTATTAAAATAAGTATTCATGACAAAGGTTAGATACGGGCAAATTGTATAGTAGAAAAATTTGAGAGTTGAGAGTAGTTGCCATGGAACTCGATAAACATTGGGTGTGAGATTCCAACAACAGGCACCTGAACGCTGTAATCTGTGTGGAGTAGTGCGTTGGGTAACCTAAAGTTTTTGCATTGATATATGCTAAATAACAAGGTGCAAAAAGGAATTGTGGGTAAAAACAATTGAAAGTTTGTCATCTATAGAAAAGGAGGAAGAGCCTCGTTCACTTCGTTATGACATCGTGACCGGTGAGGATCGGATAGGTAGTTACACGGTGTAAGAGATATAGGTGTGTTCACTCCCAGTCTAAAACTGAAGCTAATGTGAGGCTAGTTCTCACAGCTCTCGCTATATAAGCGCTGCGAACGACTTGGGCATTTTATTGGGACAAGATGGCTTCTATTGATAGCACGGTGAATAGTGGACTTGACTGATCTATTATTAGGTAAAACCTTTATTCCGGAGTATGAAGTAACTTTAGAAGTTTACAAAGTGATCCCGGTACATTTACAGTAGCGATTCCCCAATTATGTGAATTCAGTGACGGTTATAGCTTTCTTGCAACGAAAACACCAGAAAATACTAAGTGCACGAAATGCCATCAATGTCCAATCCGATCGTGCGCACCGTACGGATAAGCGAGGAACTAGCCTCAAACTGGCTTCAAAAATTTTTGCCCAAAGGCGGCTAGTTGACACACCTATATATCTTACACCCGTGGTAGTTATTACGTGTGACCGGATCAGTGAACCAAAGGAACCGTGCCTTCCTAAACCCTGGGTCAACCAATTTTTTTTAAATGAAATCTTGTAAAAGACATAACAATTCAATTTTAACAAACATGCGAACAAATAACAATAACAAATGGAGAACATCTTGTAATATCTGGAACAAAAACGTACTTTTAAAATTTGACAAACAAATAGTAATAACTCACTTCTTAATGCGATTTAAAATTAATTAATGGGTTTTAAATAACAATTAAAAAATTGAAGAAAACTATGATGTTAACGCAATAAATATAATTATTTAAAATGAATACTATTTCACAAAGTCATACTACGTAAACTTTTGTTATTGGGGGGCTATCGCCCCCCAAACCCATTTTAACTCTTAAAAACTTGTCGAGACAGTTAACTTCGTTATGTTAACACCAAAAA